>JARBWK010000016.1:12052699-12109623 GCA_030556195.1 Anolis apletophallus
GCAGAGCGCTCTCTCCGAGGGCGGGGAGGGGCGGGGGCCTCTCTCGCCCGCCTCAACCCTCCCTCTCCGGCCTACTTCGAAGCCTTCGACCGCGCCTCACGCAGGCCCGTCTCTATTCGGTCTCTGAGCATGTGCAGAGTGCAGGAGGAGAAAGAGAGAATAGTTCTCAGGGAGAGTGGGCAGGACTGTGTGACAGGGATCATTCAAGGCACTCCCGACAGATGGCCATCCAGCCTCTGAAGAAGGAGCCTCCACCACACTCCAAGGCAGAGAGTTCCACTGCTGAACAGCTCTCACAGCCAGGAAGTTCTTCCTCATGTTCTGGCATTACTTCGCAAACGAAGATTCTTTAGGAAGGACTCATCCCACGCTTTGTACAAGCGCGTTGATGACGAAAAAGGCCAATCTGGGATAGGCAAGTCCGGTTGCAGAAAGCACAGCAGAAAGTCTCCTTGGGTGATGTTGTTTCCAAGTTGCGGTTCTTTCTACGTTGTTGAGACCCGTTCGGCGTGTCTTCTCGAAAGAGGCCGCAGCATTGTGGATGGTGCGTCTCCACGCCTCCCGATGAGAGGCCAGGGTGGACCATTGTTGGTGATCAATCTGGCCGAGCCTGAGGTGTTGTTTCAGGGAGTCCTTATATCTCTTTTTGGGGGCGCCTCTCTTGCGCTGACCCGTGGTGAGTTCACCATAGAGTAGTATCTTTGGGAGGCGGTGGTCCTCCATCCTAGAGATGTGTCCTGCCCAGCGCAGCTGTGTTCTCAATAGCATGGCCTCAAAGCTGGTGATCCCTGCTTGCTCAAGGACAGCAACATTAGTCACATAGTCGGTCCAGTGTATATTTAGGATTGTGCGAAGACAGCGCTGATGAAAGCGTTCGAGGAGTCGTAGGTGTTGGTGATAGGTGACCCATGTTTCAGACCCATAGAGGAGAATAGACAGCACGATAGTTCTGTACACACTGATTTTGGTGCTTTGCCTCAGGTGCTTGTTGCTCCAGACTCTTTTGTGAAGCCTTCCAAATGCACTATATGCCTTTGCTAATCTGTGAACTATCTCTTTGTCAATCTTGGTGTTTGAAGAGGTGATGCTTCCCAGGTAGGTGAACTGCTGAACGGACTTAAGCACAGATTTGCCCATGCTGACGTGGGGATGATGGTGTTCTTCCTGTGGTGCGGGCTGGTAGAGG
Source organism: Anolis apletophallus (assembly GCA_030556195.1). NCBI lineage: Eukaryota > Metazoa > Chordata > Lepidosauria > Squamata > Anolidae > Anolis > Anolis apletophallus. The sequence continues at coordinate 12,053,886 of JARBWK010000016.1, forward strand.
ACTTCCGTTTCCGTTAGGCTGACTTCCAGCCCAAACAGGTCTGCAGCTGCTGCAAAGCAGCATGTGAGGCGCTGCAGGGCTGCTTCTGAATGGGCGACAAGGGCAGCATCGTCAGCAAAACGCAGACTCCTGTAATCCAGTTTCAAAGTAGGTAATGTGGATTCAGAAACTGGATTGCATGCCAGTGTAGGCTCATGTAATCTATTTCTGAAGCAGGTATTCTGGAGTCAGAAACTCGATTGCATGCCAGTGTAGACTCCTATAATCCGGTTTCGAAGCAGGTCATCTGGAATCAGAAACCAGATCGCTTGGCAGTGTCGATCCAAGCCTTAGTCTTGTAGGATTCTCTCTTCAGCCTCCCCTCCTCCATTTACAGCATGTACACATCCATCATATTTACCATTCCAGATGTATTTTTTTTATTTATTCTCATCCTCCCCAATAAAAGCTATACATCCTTATACATCCTGCGCTTTTAAAGTGTTTTGATGGAGTTTAACTGTGCTTTTTAAAGTGCTGTTTGGGTTGAATTCTATTTTAATGTTTCCATTTTTTTTAATTGAATACTAATGCTTTTATGTCAAGCTGCTTTGTATTAAAATAGTAGCAGGATTCACCATTCTGAGGAAAGTGTTGTGAAAAAATGAGAGAAACATCATAAGGGAGGTTCATTATTTATGATTGGATTTGTCACTGATTGAATCCGCCTGATCACATTTATTTTTCTACTAGCTGAGGACCCAGCGGTGCCCGGGTTATTTGAGGAAGGCATTGTGTGCCAAGGTTGGGTCCTATTAGATGTTTATGTGGCTTGCAGTGGTCTCAGGAACTTAGTGAAGGTACTGCGATTCCCGGGGGCCTAGTCAGGGAAATCAAGTTGAGGGAGCCTAACAATATCCCATGTGCTGAGGCCTAGTCAGGAAAATCAAGTTAAGGAAGCCTTGCTGTCAATTTTGGGTCAGGTCTGTGATGTATAGGGGCTGCAGTGTTGTTTGGGAAGTGAATGAGATGAAGGTACTGCAAATCCCATCATTTGTGTCCCAGCCTGCCCTAAACCTTTGGGCCCGTATTTGCCAAGGTTGGTCCTGATCTGTCATTGCTATGGGCCGCAGTGGCTGACTGCCTGAGGCCTTTCCTTTTCCCTCTGAGTCATCTTAGGATGTGGTTGGCCAATCAGAGTCCTTTATGCAAATACCTTTTTGTCAGGCCACTGGAACTCCCAAGAAAACACGCTTGCTCCTTGATGAAGTACAACAGATTTATTCACAGGATCCAAAACATTCAAAGCCAAGAATACAGCCCATCACCAACACCCTACCCTTCACCACGTATGCAATATAAACATCCCCACATTCCCATGAGAACTTGCTGGTCGTTCCCTCTCACGACCACAGCTGCCATATCTATGTTATGACTATGCCGGAGCCCGGATCCCGCGGGCCAAACCCAAGGCCGTGGGCATCGGTTTCCGACACCTTTTTAGTGGCAACCAATCCCCTCTGTTTGGGGCCATAGAATGTTGGAGTTCTCAGGTTGGCCAATCAGAGCCATTTATGCAAATAATCCCACAGTGGCAGCCAATCGAAACGCTGGCACATATTACTCCCACCACACCGCCACAAACACTGAGTTTTATTATATGCATAGATAGATAGATAGATAGATAGATAGAAGATAGATATACATGTGCATAAGCCACCGTAAAAAAAGCTGCCAGATCCACTGTTAGCTTTTAAAGCAGGCATGGGCCAACTTGGGCCCTCCAGGTGTTTTGGACTTGAACTCCCACAATTACTAACAGCCTATCGGTTGGCCCTTGCCTGTGTTAAAGTGTCTCCTATACTGTCCTTAAAGTTACAGGAAGCTGCCAAGAGATACATATCTAAGGATGCCTCCAGAGACGAGAGACGTATAGTCTGGAGAAAAAGTTCTGCCTATCATGGAGGAAAAGTATTTTAACCTTTGAGGCAGTGTTTCCCAACCTTCCGAATGTCGTGACCCCTTAATACAGTTCCTCATGTTGTGGTGACCCCCAACCATAACATTATTTTCATTGCTTCTTCATTACTGTATTTTGCAACTGCTATGAATCGTCATGTAAACATCTGATATGCAGGATGTATTCTCATTCACTGGACCAAATTTGACACAAATACCCGATAACACCCAATTTGATTAATGGTGGGATGGGGGGAAATTGATTTTGCCATTTGGGAGTGTTAGTTGCTGGGATTTATAGTTCACCTACAATCAAAGAGAATTCTGATCTCTTCCAGTGATGGAAGTGAACCAATTTTGGCCCATAGAACTTCCACGACCAACAGAAAATACTGGAAGAGTTTGGTGGGCACTGACCTTGAGTTTTGGAGTTGTAGTTCACCTACCTCCAGAGAGCACTGTAGACTCAGACAATGATGGATCTGGACCAAAATGGGCATGGATATTTATTTATTTATTTATTTACTTACTTTATTTCTATTCTGCCCTTCTCACCCCGCAGGGGACTCAGGGCGGATTACAATGTACACATTACATTTAGACACACAAACACACAAGACAGACAGAGGCAATTTAACATCTGGCCACCAGGGGGAGCTGTCACACTCCTTCATTCCTCAGCGTGTCTCCTGGAGGTCTTTTTTATGGCCTCATAAATCAGTTAAATTTAGCCTCCCCACTAAGTGGTACCTTAATTTCCTACTTGACAGATGCTACTGTCTTTCGGGTTGCAAAGGTTGACAGCAGGCTACACAATAGGTTGAGAACCCACCTCGAACCGGGCAAGCCTCGAACTCATGACCTTCTGGTCAGTAGAGATCTTATGCAGCTGACACCCAGCCAGCTGCGCCACATTCCCAGGGCTACTCAATACTCAATATACCCAAATGTGGAGTTTGGGGAAAAAAGACCTTGACATTTGGGGGTTGTAGTTGCTGGAATTTACAGTTCACCTGCAATCAAAGAGCACACTGAACCCAGCCCACAATGGATTTGCACCAAACTTGGCACGCTACCTACATGGCCAATGTTGAATACTGGTGGTGTTTCCTGATGTATGCCAAAATCATCAGTATTAAAACAAAAAAAGGGGTGCAATTTGTATTCTGGGAGTTGTAGTTCACTAACACCAAAGAGGAAGAGAAGGACAGGCATAGAGATCTTCAGCCTTCTCTGGCAAAAGGGTTCCTAAGACCATCAGAAATATGTGTTTTTGGATGGTCTTTGAAAAAAAAATGGGGAATGACCTGTTAGGTGACCAGAATAATGACTGAAGGGTCCCTTTTCAAAATAACACTGCCCCATAGGAGAGATGGGTAACAGTGTTAAAAATAAAAGTGTCCAGTTTGTTTTGTTTACTTGTTTGTTTTTGTAACTTGCCTCCGCAACTTGATGAAACCGTCTGGCCTAGAACACGAGAGGGTAACAGATTCGTAGGGCTTGTACTGATGTGTTTGGGTGATAGCACCTTGGGGCAGCTTTTGCACTGTTATGTTTGTTTTCTTTGCTTCCATTGTTTACATGGCACCTTCCCTTCCTCTCCAGCAAGTGATAAATTTTGCAGTGGCTTCTTTTCCGCTGCGGCTATAAATAAATGCACAGTTTGAGAAGCGTCCTGGGAAAAGGCAGGGAAGAGATCAGTCCTTCCCAGATGCAGCCAGTAGAACTCTGTCTGAAGGGCAAAAGAAGATTGGTTTCTCCCCAAATTAAGGGCAAAAGCATCGGGTGCGTTGCCGTGTCTCAGCTCGGCTGCTGGCCGAAACCCAAGTTTCACAGAGGAGTGCGTCTTCCTGTCCACTTAGAAATTGGGAAATATTGCTGTAATGGCCAAAGATGGGCATAGATACATGTTAAAAAGTTATTGGAAATGGAAATGTTCCCCGCATCCAGTCCTTGGCAGGTCAGCCTGGGATTTCTCCCTCGGTCAGTTTGTCTCTGGGCTGCCAAGTTGTCTCTGGGAGTGAGTCATTCAGAGCGGTTTGGATCCTACCGGTGACAGAGCTTTATTTTGGTATTTAGAATCATAGAATAATAGATTTGGAAGAGACCACATGGGTCATCTAGTCCAGTGTTTTTCAACCTTTTTTGAGCCACGGCATATTTTTTACATTTACAAAATCCTGGGGCACACCACCAACCAAAATGACACTCTTAACACAATAATACATATAGTTAATATGTTTTCAAATGTATTTATACACTCAGTGTGAAACCTGGGCCTGTTTCAATGAACACAACATAGATATCCTGGCAGGAATGGCAGAAAGACACAAACTTCCCACACAGAACTCCCATAACCAAGAGAAAATACTATAAGAGTTTGGTGGGCATTGACCTTGGGTTTTGGAGTTGTAGTTCACCGACATCCAGAAAGCACTGTGGACTCAAACAATGTTGGATCAGGACCAAACTTGGCATGAATACTCAATATGCCCAAATGTGAACACAGATGGAGTTTGGGGAAAATAGACCTTGACATTTGGAAGTTATAGTTTCTGGGATTTATAGTTAACACACAAACAAAGAGCATCCTGAACTCTTGCAACAATGGAATTGAACCAAACTTGGCATATTGAACTCTCCTTACCAACAGAAAGTACTGAAAGGGTTTGCTTGGGAATTGAGCTTGAGTTTGGATGTTGTAGTTCACCTACACCCAGAGAACACTGTGGACTCAAACAATGTTATGTTATGTTGTTGTTTGTTTTCTATCCAGAATCACAATGTTGGAAGGAGGCTCACCACTTTAAGGTCCCTAAAACAGGCATGGGAAAACTTCGGCCCTCTGGGTGCTTTGGACTTCAACTCCCACCATTCCTAACAGCCCGAGGCCCTTTCCTGCTTAAATGGCTAAGGGGAAAAGGAAAAGGGCCTGAGGCTGCTAGGAATGGTGGGAGTTGGAGTCCAAAACACCTGGAAGGTCCAAGTTTGCCCATGCCAGCTTTCGACAGAGACCTCTTCCTCTCCCTTCCCCTTCGCACCCTTTCTTCCCCCTCCTGCTGAACACTTTTTCTTCTCCAATCGGGCTCCCTTCTTCTGAGCCTTGCTCTGCTCGCTTTGCCTTGCTTTGCTCACGCTGCCGCTTCTGCCGCCATTTTGATCCGAGGGGGCAACGTGAGCGTGTTCAGGAGGGGAGGGGGAAGGAGGAAGACGTGGGGCCAGTCCGCGCAGTAGCGCCTGCACTGGTCACTTCTTCCTCCCTCCCCCCTCCCCTCCTGAACATGCTGCCTCCTCCGATTAAAATGGCGGCAGAAGCGGCAGCGTGAGCAAAGCAAGGCAGAGCGAGGCTGGGAAAAAGCCCAAGTGGAGAAGAAAAAGTGTTCGGCAGGAGGAGGAAGAAAGGGTATTGGAGGTTCCATTTCCCACGGCACACTAGTGTGCCACAGCATACCTGTTGGGAAACACTGATCTAGTCTAACTCCCTTCTGTGCAGGACAAGCACAATCAAAGCATCCCTGACAGATGGCCATCCAGACTCTGAAGCAGGGAGTTCCACTGCCAAATAGCTCTCACAGTCAGAAAGTTCCCTAATGTTCAGGTGGAATCTCCTCTCCTTTAATTTGAACCCATGACTCCATTGTGTCCCAGTCTCCAGGGCAGCAGAAAACAAGCCGGCTCCCTCTTCCCTATGACACCCTTTCACATATTTCACACAATATGTTATTTATTTATTTCATATCAAAAGCATTGCATAAATTAGTATAAAACTGATACAAATAAAAGGATAAAAAGCGGCTAAATACCTTTTGACCAAAAATGGGCAACAGCGACCCGTATTGTCTATAGTCTCCAACAATTCTCTGTACATGAGGCAGGACATTGCGGACAAGCATATAGATGTAGAGTTGTCTATTCTGCTCCACAGTCGCACAAGGTGGAGGACTATTTTAGGTAGTGCCTAGAAAGGGGGAAGTAAGAGGAAGTCATAGGGAGGAGGAAGCAAGCTTGTTTTCTGCTGCCCTGGAGACTAGGATGTGGAAGAATGGCTTCAAATTACAGGAAAGGAGATTCCACCCGAACAATAGGAAGAACTTCCTAACTGTGAGAGCTGTTCAGCAGTGGAACTCTCTGCCTTGGAGTGTGGTAGAGGCTCCTTTTTTGGAGGTTTTTAAGCAGACGCTGGATAGCCATCTGTCGGGGGTGCTTTGAATGCGATTTTCCTGCTTCTTGGCAGAATGGGGTTGGACTGGATGGTCCACGAAGGTTTCTTCCAACTCTAGGATTCTATGATCTCTAGTCCAACCCTCCCCCATGCAGAAATAAGCACAATCAAAGGATCCCTGACAGACTACACAGAGAAGCCATTGAAATCCACAGGCATGTGTTCAATTTCAATAGAAAGGAGGAAACCATGAAAATGAACAAAATGTGGCTCCCAGTATTTAAAAAAACCTCTAAAATCAGGATAGTAAAAAAATGGACAAGACTCAGAAAATGAGGAAATTCCAGACAGGGCCAGCTAACAGCTCCCAACAAAGGATTACCCCCAGGCAGGAATCAGCCAGGCCTTGAAACTGCAAGGTTTTGCACCGGGAATGTGGCGCAGCTGGCTGGGTGTCAGCTGCATAAGATCTCTACTGACCAGAAGGTCATGAGTTTGAGACCTGCCCGGGTCGAGGTGGGCTCTCGACCTATTGTGCAGCCTGTTGTCGACCTTTGCAACCCGAAAGATAGTTGCATCTGTCAAGTAGGAAATTAAGGTACCACTTAGTGGGGAGGCTAAATTTAACTGATTTACGAGGCCATAAAAAGATCTCCAGGAAACACACTGAGGTATGAAGGGGTGCGGCAGCTCCCCCTGGTGGCCAGATGTTAAATTGCCTCTGTCTGTCTTGTGTGTTTGCGTGTCTAAATGTAATGTGTACATTGTAATCTGCCCTGAGTCCCCTGCGGGGTGAGAGGGGCGGAATAGAAATGAAGTAAATAAATAATAAATAAATAAATGCTAATCAAGGTGATTAATTGCAACATTCCCACTTGTCTCCAACAGACAATAATTCTTTTCCCCACCCTGGACTTTCCTCAGATATATACAGTAAACCCCACTTGCCTAGTTTCCAACAGATCCCTCTACCTCCGAGGATGCCTACCATAGATGTAGGCAAAACATTAGGAGAGAATGCTTTCCAGAAAGCCTGAAAAACTCACAGCAATCCAAAGTTGTTATTATTAGTAGTAGTAGCAGTAGTAGTAGCAGGATTGGTACTTGTATTGCTTAAAAACCAATGTCTTGCTATTACAGTAGAGTCTCGGTTATCCGACATGAATGGGCTAGCAGAACGTCAGGTAAACGAAAATGTCAAGATGATACGGAGTCTCCTACTGTTACTAAACACCTAGAATACTCGCAACAGGGACTCGAAAGTGTTAAGACAAGGCAACATCTCAGGGCTAGAAAGGAGATTCCATCTGAACATTAGGAAGAATTTCCTGACTGTTAGAGCTGTTCAGCAGTGGAACTCTCTGCCCCAGAGTGAACTCTCTGGAGTCTCTGGAGACTTTTAAACGGAGGCTGGATGGCCATCTGTTGGGGGTCCTTTGAATGCAATTTTCCTGCTTCTTGGCAGGGGGTTGGACTGGGTGGCCCATGAGGTCTCTTCCAACTCTATGACTCTATGATTCTATAGAGCGGCCCAGCAGGAAATGCCCAGATGCAGAAGAGGCGTGTGGAAATCAGCTTTCACCTCTGATCCTGCCTCTTTTCCCCCTTTCCTCCCTCCCTCCTCCTCCTCCTTGTCTTGCCTTTTTTAATTACTAGCTTGGGGACCCGGCCCTGTCCGGGTTATTGCGAAAGGCATTGTGTGACAAGGTTGGTCCTTATCAGATGTTTACATGGCTTACAGTGGTCTCAGAAAGTTAGTGAGGGTACTGCAAGTCCCATCGGCCATGGTCCGTCCCCCTCCCAACAGCACCAGGATGTAGAGTGGGTCATGTGGGCTCTGTGTGCCACGTTTGGTTTTGATCATTCATTGGATGAGGGGTCGCAGCGGTCTCGGAAGGTGAGTGAAGGTACTTCGAGTCCCATAATTCTTGGTCTGCCCTCCTTCAAACAGCACCAGGATGTAGAGTGGGTTTTGTGTGGCAAGTTTGGTCTGTATTGGTCATTGGATGAGGGTCACAGTGCTCACAGAAAGTGAGTGAAGGTACTTCAAGTCCCATCATCTGTGGTCCGTCCCACACAAAACTGCACCAGGATGTAGAGTGGGTCATGAGGGCTCTGTGTGTCAGGTTTGGTCTTGATCAGTCATTGGATTAGGTTTGCAGAAGTCTTGGGAAGTGAGTGAAGGTACTTCAAGTCCCATCATGCATGGTCTGCCCTCCTCCAAACTGCACCAGGATGTAAAGTGGGTCATGGGGGCTCTGTGTGCCAAGTTTGGTTTTGATCAGTCAGTGGATGAGGGTTGCAGTGGTCTGGGGAAGTGATTGGAGGTACTTCAAGTCCCATCATCCATGGTCTGCCATCCTTCAAACTGCACCAGGATGTAGAGTGGGTCTTGGGGGGTTTTGTGTGCCAAGTTTGGTCTTGTTCTGTCATTGCTGGGAGCCGCAAAGTGTTTTGGTCTGAAACTCCCACCATGGCTGACTGCCTCAGGCGTTTGCCTTATCCCCCTCTGGAAGTTTAGAGTGTTGGAATGTTCGTGTTGGCTGGCCAATTAGAGGCGTTATGCAAATACTCCCTCACTGGAAACCAAGCATATTGTCAGAATGTAGAGGCCGGGAGCCAATCAGAATGCTGCCACATACATACAAACATATAAACAAACATTCCGCTTTATTATATACTAGCTTGGGGAACCGGCGGTGCCCGGGTCCTTTGAGAAGTACAGCAGGATGTAGAGTGGGTCATTGGGGGGGGTCCTGTGTGCCAAGTTTGGTCTTGATCCATCAGTATTGGGAGTTACAGTGGTATGATGAAATTACTGAAGGTACGGAAGTCCCATCATCTGTGGTCCAACCTCCCCCAAATTGCAGTAGGATGTATATTGGGTCATGGGGGGTCTGAGCGCCAAGTTTGATCTGTATTAGTGAATGGATGAGGGTTGTATTGTTTTTAGGAAGTGAATGAAGGTACTTCAAGTCCCATCATCCGTGGTCCATCTCACACAGAACTGCATCAGGATGTTGAGTGGGTCATGAGGGCTCTGTGTGCCAGGTTTGGTGTTGATCAGTCATTGGATTAGGTTTGCAGCAGTCTTGGAAAGTGAGGGAAGGTACTGCAAGTCCCATCATCCATGGTCTGCCCTCCTCCAAACTGCAGCAGGATGTAGAGTGGGTCATGGGGGCTCTGTGTACCAAGTTTGATATTTATTGGTCTTTGTTAGGGGCCACAATGGTCTTTGGGAAGCAAAGTGCTTGGAAGTACTACAAATCCCATAATCCGTGGTCCATCTTTCCCAAACTGCACCAGGACATAAAGGGCATCATGGGGGCTATGTGTGCCAAGTTTGGTTCAGGTCCGGCTGAGGCCTAGTCAGGAGAATCAAGTTGAGGGAGCCTTATTGTCAATTCAGACTGAGGGCTAGTTTTAAAAATCAGCTGAAGGAAGCGTTTTTGTAAAGAACTCTGTCTGGCACCTTTGAGATTTGGGATGTTGGGATGCTGGCCAATCCATGGTCCATCCTCCCTCAAACTGCACCAAGACGTAAAGTGGGTCTTGGGGGTTCTGTGTGCCAAGTTTGGTTTTGTTGTCTCATTGTTGGGGGCTGCAAAGTGTATTGGACCTAAACTCCCACCATGCCTGACTGGCTCAGGCCTTTTCCTTACTTCCCTCTGGCACTTTTGAGTCTCGGAATGTTCGCGTTGGCTGGCCAATGGGAGTTGTTTATGCAAATAGTCCCACAGTGGGAGCCAATCCCAAAGCTGCCACATGTCCTTCCGCCCTTCCGCCCTCCGGACACATACAAACATTCAGCTTTATTAAGGTATACAGAAGATATACAGATACAGATACAGATATAGAGATTGGGAATGGAGAGAGAGTTGGGGAGCGCTCCTTTAATTGAAGGGGAAATGCTGGAGGAAAAGGGGACATTGAATAAGAGTGTTGCATAAGACAGAATGTCAGATAAGCAAAGGTCGGATAAGCGAGACTCCTGTATTGGGACTTCGGATTCATTATCCAGAGTGGTCTCTTTAAACCCAAAGGCTTGTGCAGCCTTGAAATAGGAACACAAATAGTGGATGTATCTTGCAGAATTTTCCCCTGGAAGGCTATATAGATAATAAATCAGTCCTTAACTTTGCCCATGAATGGATGTCATTGCCGGGCTGTCGCCACAAGCGAAGGGTGGAGAGTACAGGAAGTTTCCTAGCGAATCAAATCAGAAAGTAGGCTTTAAATAACAGAAAGGTGTTTTTATTACATCTTCAAGTAATAAAGTAATATGGGATGGGGGAGAGAGTGAGACGGGAAGAACAAGGATCTGTTTTAAATCTGGCCCCTCAGGCTTTTTAAGAGCCGGAGGATGAGTCACTTGCCCATGATAAGAAGAACATTATATAGACACTTTCCAAAAAGCAGCCCATATCTAGCTTTAAGCTGAGTCTCTTCTTCCTTGGAGCACTACCACACCTGTCAAATAAACCATTTTGGGTATTCCTCTTTGCTGGCTTTGTCTTGTCTGTCTTTGAAGGGCTTTTGTGGTTTCATCAGATGTCAAGGGCCCAATCTCGCTGGCTATATATGGACTGCTTGTCCTTGGCTTTGTCTCAACTCTGAGAGCTTTACTATAGCCTTGCAAACTAACAGGTCTTTAATTTATTTACTAGATTGATACAATTAACAACACTTACTAGGCGATCACTCATTGTCCGAGTATAATGGCCTTCCAAGTGTAGTGTCTTGGCTTGGCGGACAACGAGGGATCGCCCTCCATTTGTGCCTCTTCAAATTCCACAGCACATTTCACCGTCTGTTTCCAAAAAGGAAGAGGAGGACAGGCGGAGAGATCTTCAGCCTTCTCTGCCAAAGGGGTTCCTAAGACCATACGAAATGTATGTTTTCTGATGGTCTTTGGCAATGCCTCTGAAACCCCCTCAATACTCCCAATCGAAGATTCTTAGGAAGGACTCATCCCACGCTTTTTACAAACGTGTTGATGACTAAAAAGGCCAATCTGAGATAGGCAAGTTCGGTTGCAGAAAGCACAGCAGAAAGTCTCCTTGGGTGATGTTGTTTCCAAGTTGCATTCTTTCTGCGTTGACACGCCGAATGGGTCTCGAAGAGAAACGACAACGCAGAAAGAACCGCAACTTGGAAACAACATCTCCCAAGGAGACTTTCTGCTGTGCTTTCTGCAACCGAACTTGCCTATCTCAGATTGGCCTTTGTAGTCATCAACGCGCTTGTGGAAAGCGTGGGATGAGTCCTTCCTAATTATCTTCGTTAGCGAAGTAATGCCGAGAAAGACTTTTTATTGTTTTGGCTATTATTACCTTCAATTACCTCCTTGCTATTTCAACTCAACTGTGTGGTGTTTAAAGTCAGAGGGGATCCTGCTCTGGAGTGCAACACACACTTTTTATTCTCCCTTTTTCTACCCTTTCTCACCAGCCATTATTCTGTCTTTGCAGGGCGCCAATGCCTCCACTTTGGAGAAAGAGATTGGTCCGGAGCAGTTTCCCATGAATGAGCATTACTTCGGCTTGGTCAACGTAAGTGGCTTTTCTCTACTTACAGTGTCTTTGAATGTCGATCAGTCCGAGTTGCATCTCTTTTCTGTGTCACTTCCTATCTCCTTTCGGGCTTCAAATGAGACAGATGCAAAACAGCTGCTGCTAGCGATTGCCTTGTAAACAGGAAATAAGACATGGACGCCTTGCCCGCCTATCGCCTTCCCTTCAAACATGTTTCTCTGCTGAATGCCAGCAACTGGAAATTGCTTCCACCTCCCTGACCCAGAGGGAGAGCCTGTGTTTGTTGGGCCTCTTGGGGGATTGAACTTGATGTCTTTGGCTTGGAGGGACCTTGGTGGCACTGCTGCATCCCTCGAGCCACAGCCGTTTTAAGTCCTCGCCCGCCTCTTTCTTGCCACTTTTCACCCGCAGCGAGAGTGCTCCAGTTTGACATTCAGAGGGACGCCGCTCTGTTATTCCCAATAATCTGTTTTCTTGGTTTATGTCACAAACACTGGATCTGAGTGTCTCTCTTCCTAATTATATCACAAAGCCGTTCCGTTTCTCCAGAGATGGAGGGATAGATTGTTTTCCCATCCCAACTTCGTTTAGTTTTGCATGACTCCGTACTTCCAGAACTACTAAACATGAAGGTGTGAATGGATTAAAATTGTGATTTTTCGCCCCATGTCGGGAGCGATTTGAGAAACTGCAAGTTGCTTCTGGTGTGAGAGAATCGACCATCTGCAAGGACATTTATTTTATTTATTTATTATTTGGATTTCCAGGGGACGCCTGGATGTTTTGATGCTTTACCATCCTTGTGGGAGGCTTCTCTCATTTTCCTGCATTGGGAACTGGAGCTGACAGGAGCTTATCCATGCTCTTCCTGGATTTGAACCTCTGTCCTGTCAGTCTTCATTCTTGTCGGCAACAAGGGTTTAACCCATTGCACCACCAGCGATAAATGACTGAAAATACAAAGAACACCACCAAAACCCAACTACAACATTTACTCCCATGTTTTGACTTCTCCGGCAAATGGAGCTCAGAAATGTCTGCCGCTTGATCCTAAATGCGTATGCACATGGTGGAGGCTATGTTACCTCTAGATTGGATTACTGCAATGCGCTCTACGTGGGGCTTCCCTTGAAGACAAACTTCAACTTGTCCAACGCTCGGCTGCCAGATTAATAACTGGGGCAGGTTACAGGGAGTGGCCGACCCCCCTGTTTAAAGAGCTCCACTGGCTACCGTTTATTTTCCGGGCCCAATTCAAGGTGCAGGTGATTACCTATAAAGCCCTAAACAGTTTGGGACCCGCCTACCTTCGTGACCGGCTCTCCTCCCATGAACCAGCTGGAGCCCTTCGCTCCTCAGGGGAGGCCCTCCTCTTGCCCCTGCCAGTCTCATAAACTCGGCTTGTGAGCATTAGGAAGAAAGCCTTCTCCTCTGTCGCCCCCGGACTTTGGAATTCCCTCCCGGGAGAAATTAGGAATGCCCCCTCACTGGAATCCTTCAGGAAACAACTAAGAGCCTGGTTTTTCCACCGGGCCTTTGGAGATTAGACTCCCCAAATGCCCCCATTTTTGGCGAGACCTCTTCCCCCCTATGTGACCCTTTATGTGTTGACACTACTCCTGTTATCTCCCCTGAGTTTTTAAACATTTTATATGTACATGTGGCCCGCCCTCTCGTTTTTGTTTTAGATTCTTCTATGTTGTTTTGTTTTTATAGATGTATTTTTTATTGTGTTTATTGCTTTTATTGTGTTTATTGTTTTCTGATGTTTGTGATATTTTTTGTGATTTGTTGTTCGGGCACGGCCCCATGTAAGCCGCTCTGAGTCCCCTTTGGGGAGATGGATGCGGGTTAGAAATAAAGTTTTATTATTATTATTATGTGCCATGGAAACCAGGAGAAATTTTGCAACAGACTGATCACACAGGAGGAAAGCTGAGTCCATCACTCTGATCCTGAGACTCAAGTCCAGTCGATGCAATGGAAGGATCATGACTCACCACCTCCAAAGAAGGCGCGTGCCCAACTCTCGGCAGGCAAGGCCATGCTCACAGTATTTTGGGACCAGCACGGAGTAGGATGGATGGATTTCCTAGCAAACGTTGTCATGATCACTGGAGCAGACTAGGCTTCTCTGCTGCCAACATTGTGGGCATTCTTCTCACCAATAGATGCCCTTCATCCTATCATTATTTATTTATTTATTTATTTATTTTTCTCCTGCTTTGGAATTCCCTCCCGGGAGAGATTAGGAATGCCCCCTCATTGGAATCCTTCAAAAAACAACTGAAAACCTGGTTCTTCCACCTGGCCTTCGGAGATTAGGCTCTCCAAAGGCTCCCGTTTCTGTGAGACCTTTTCCCCCTATGTGACCCTTTGTGTTTTCGACACTACTCCAGTTATCTCCCCTGAGTTTTTAAACATTCTATATGTTCATATGGGCCGCCCTGTCACTTCTGTTTTAGACTCACCTGTGCTGTTGTGTTTTCACAGATGTATTTTATTGTGTTTATTGCTTTTATTGTGTTTATTGTTTTTAGATGTTGTTTATATTTTGTGATGTGTTGTGATGCACTGCCCCATGTAAGCCGCTCCGAGTCCCCTCAGGGGAGATGGATGCGGGTTAGAAATAAATTATTATTATTATTATTATTATGTTCTCCATTAGTGCTCCCTTGCAGTGGGGGAGAGGCTTGCGTACCCTAATGAAGTTGTGAACTATGCTGGCGGTGGCATAATAGTCACCGGTAGGGCCTCCCATGCCAGACAGGTCACAACCGAAGGGTCTGACAAAGAGCGTCAATGGGCAGGATGGGCTCTCTAGCCTTTTGGCAACCATCCTAAGAGAAGGAAATCTCTAATTTCAAACCCGGGCAGATGGTGCTCGTCTAACCCTGTAAGGTCAACCATCTAAGAGAAGGAAACTCGAACCAAACCTACGACCTGAGGACCTCGCTGCCACTGTCCAAGCTTGCTAGGCCCCGGCAGATGAACCTTTGGTTTAAAGGGCGAGGCCAGTTCTGTGCACGCTGCGCTCCGCAAGAAAAATCCTTTGCACAGGCTCGAAGGACCCATCCAACTTTAGTCATCAACGCGCTTGTAAAAAGCGTGGGATGAGTCCTTCCTGAATCTTCGTTCGCGAAGTAATGCCGAGAGAGAGGATTATTATTATTATTATTATTATTATTATTATTATTATTATTATGTGAGTTGATGCCATGCCATTACTTGCTATCCTTTTACAATTTTAGCCTTTGGTAGGAACACAGCAACCAACTCTTGAGCATCATGTTTCTCCGTTGCATGCTCTCCTGCTAGTGCTTCTTTTGTGTGCTGATGGCTGCCATTCACTGGGCTTCCACTATCTGCTCTTCAGAATGATATATGAACCTATCAGTTAGGACCATTTGTGGAGGGGCAGAATGAATGGGAGAGACCCTGGTTATGAAGAGGAGGATCCAAACCCCTGTATTGCCATCTGAGGATGAACTAACCTTGAGCTAACAGTTTTGTTCCTTCCATGATCTTTAATATCCTGCCTCCCTTCCCTCCTCCTTCCGCTTGTTTTGTTCGTAACCCTCTCCTCTTTCTCCAGTTTGGCAACACCTGCTACTGCAACTCAGTCCTCCAGGCGCTGTACTTCTGTCGCCCCTTTCGGGAAAAGGTCCTGGCCTACAAGGTTCAGCCCCGCAAGAAGGAGAGCCTCCTGACCTGCCTCTCCGACCTCTTCAACAGCATCGCCACCCAGAAGAAGAAGGTGGGCGTCATCCCCCCCAAGAAGTTTATTTCCCGGCTGAGGAAAGAGAACGGTGAGTCAACCATTGAGTGCTTCTTGCTACCTCCGTCATTGTGGGCTTCTTCCAGGGCTTTCCAGCCATGTCCATCGATCTGAATGTCCACAGACTGAGGAGAGTATCTAATGCAGCGTTTCTCGACCTTCCTAATGCCATGACTCCTTAATACATTTTCTCATGTTGTGGTGGCCCCCAACCATAACTTTATTTTTATTCCTACTTCATAACTGCAATTTTGCTACTATGTATTGTCGAAGGCTTTCATGGCCGGAATCATGGGTTGTTGTAGGTTTTCGGGCTATATGGCCATGTTCTTGAAACATTCTATCCTGACGTTTCAGCTTCCCTATGCAGTCAGTGGTTCTCTTGATGTATGGCAAGAACACTTTTCCTCTGGGTCAGGGGTGGGCAATTTTTTTCCCAAGGGGCCACACGAAAGCCAAAAAATATTATGGAGGGCCGCACCGAAAGGCGGAACTACATTCTAATCTACATTATTTATTTACTATATTTACTATATATTACACATCATTAATATTAACATATTAATATATCAAGAAATATTCATATATTATTAGTATTAATATCATAATAATTATTTTATAGTATATATATAGACATTATAATATATTGAAATTATAATATAATATTATGTTATTTATTATTGTGCGTTGAAATGGGATCTACACCCTCAGGTCCGTGGGATAACTCCGCGTAGATGCCATTTCAATGCACAATATTGGTTATCTCATGAAACGCCATTGATTTCTCCGCACCCGGCCGCTTGATAAAGCCTATGCCTGGCGAAACGGATTGGGCCCTGCAGCTCAACCGTTGCGGCGTGCCCGGCGTTTTAGTGTTCTGAGCTCCTTTCGCATCGCTTTCAGCCACTCCAGCCTCCCTTCTGGCACCACGGGTTGCTTTGCTTCGGATAGGATACTTTTCGGCATACACCGCTACTGGCCATTGGGCCATCTACGGTGCTTGGATTACAAACAGCGATACCGATTACGGCACCGCTATCACAGCAGCTTGGGTATATACCACCTGATATATTTACCTATTTTCCTGTGATCTACACACCCTTCCTCGTTTGTTTTCCTCCTCCCCATCCGAACGACTGCCTGCCAGCCTTGAGGTACTGTAGCTGACTGTATAGCGCTTGGACTTTCATCACCATTTGGGACTTCCATAATACAGATAAGACCAATGCGCATACTGTACATACATTCTCTATATAGAGTTACATATGTGTAAGCTATTATATGTTAATGCGTCTTTGCTCTAAACCCTTTGTTAAGAAATATACTGTATATTATTACTATTTTTGATAAGAATGGTTCCTTGTGTTGTTTCTTAGAGTAATATCTACAGTACATTTTCTTCGTGTGTACAGTTGGCATTGCCATCCTCAAGCCTGGAGAAGCTGCTGGGAGTGCCAAAGCTGGGGGCGAGGCTTGGTGCGGCCTGGCTCCGCCTCCCTCTGAGAAGCGCCCCATCCGGCTGGTATCGATCTCATTCGGTCCCGGGATCGACTGATCGATCGCGATCGACTTCCTGGGCAGCCCTGGTTTATTTAATCCCGCCCCATCAATATCCTAGGCCTTGCTAAAGTCTTAACCTCCCTTCCTTTCCTTTGCCTTGCCCCTCTCCGTTGCCAGAACTCTTTGACAATTACATGCAACAGGACGCCCACGAGTTTCTCAACTACCTGCTGAACACCATTGCCGACTTGCTGCAAGAAGAGAAGAAGCAGGAGAAGCAGAACGGGAAGCTCCAGAATGGGAGCCTCGAGAGCAGCGGCGGAGGCGACGAGGGGGAGAAGGGCGACCTCACCTGGGTCCACGAAATCTTCCAGGGGACCCTCACCAATGAAACTAGATGCCTGAACTGCGAAGCTGTATGTTGACCAATTGCTCTTTACGTTCCTCTACACTCATTTCCCTGCTTTTTCCAAATAGCTCTTGCCTCTTTGTTGTGTTGTTGCAGCCTCTTTATCCCTATTGATTAATTGTGTATCATGGCCGGTTCAGGCAGTACAGTTAAGAATGTGAACTTCATCAGTCTTTTACTATGTCTTCAAATTTCCCTTTGAATCCTGAAAAATCCCATGTTCTAAACCTTTAACTTTAAATGTTTCTTTTGGGGGGAAATGGCATTCATAACTTCTTTTTTTTGGAAAGGAAAAATTATGTAATATCCGATTGGCAAATGTGACTTTACATGAACATCTAGAGCAGGGGTGGGCAATTATTTCTTCCAAGGGGCCACACGAGAGCCAAAAAATATTATGCAGGGCCCCACCTAAAGGCGGAACTACATTCTAATCTACATAATTTATGTATTTATTTATTTACTATATATTACACATCATAAATATTAACATATTAATATATCAAGCAATATTCATATATTATTAGTATTAATATCGTAATTATTATAGTATGTATATATATAGACATTATAATATATTGAAATTATAATATAACATATTATTTATTATATCATTATAATAAAATTATTATAAAATAATAATAATAAAAACCACTAAAATAAAAATAAATTCAAGAAGACAAGGTGCGAACCAAGATGGAATGGCCCAATGGACCCAGCTGCTGCCACAACAGAGAACAGCAGAGCAGCAGACTGCCGGGCCGCAGGTTGCCCACCCCTGATCTAGAGACCACCTTTTGAAAACCGCTAAGTCAAGGAAAGGCATGGCCTTGTTCGAAGTCAACCCTTTGAACAAGTGATGTTCACAAGCATTCATGTAATGGCACACAGATAACTCAGCTGTTAAACTGATACACCATGTCTTTGAACTGCCAGGGACAAAGACATGCCATTGCATGAAATCTATTTGGCTAGCAGAGTTTAAAATATGTTTCTTTGAAGTTGAAATTGGAGTTACCCAAAACATATACTCTCTCTTGAAACCTTTTAGTTTAAAATATGCACTCAGAGACTAACCCCCCACCCCCACCCCAAGTCTTCCTTGAAAAATAAGATATCTTGTTTACTCAGGATCATCTTATTAAACATGTATTAATTCGCCATATAGGGACATTTCTTATTAAAGTTCAGTTATAGATAAGATGTAGTTTCTCTGTGTTGGGAACATGGGGCATCATTCTTAATCAATAGTCCAAAGTCGTTAAGTATACATCTTATGAAAGTCTAAACCAGGAGTCCTCAAACTAAGGCCTGAGGGCCGGATACGACCATCGAAAGTCATTTACCTGGCCCTCGTTCATGGTCAACCTAAGTCTGAAATGACTTGAAAGCACAACAACAACAACAATCCTGTCTCATCAGCCAAAAGCAGACCCACACTTCCCATTGCAATACTAATAGGTTTATATTTGTTAAAATTGTTCTTCATTTAATTATTGTATTGTTTTTAAGTGTTTTTTGCACTACATATAAGATATATATAGTGTGGATAGAAAATAATTCATGTTCTTTTCAAATTATAATTCAGCCCTCCAACAGTTTGAGGGACTGTGACCTGGCCCTCTCTTTAAAAAGCCTGAGGACCCCTAGTCTAAACCAATGGTTCTCAACCTTCCTAATGACGTGACCCCTTAATACAGTTCCTCATGTTGGGGTGACTCCCAACCAAAAAATTATTTTTGTTGCTAATTTATAACTGTCATTTTGCTACTGTTGTGAATCGTAATGTAAATATCTAAAATGCAGGATGTATTTTCATTCACTGGACCAAATTTGGCAAAAATACTTGATATGCTCAAATACTGGTGGGGTTGGGGGGGGCTATATGATTTGTCATTGGGGAGTTCTAGTCGCTGGGATGTATAGTTTGCCTACAATCAAAGAGTGTTCTGAACCCCGCCAACGATAGAATTCGGTCAAACTTCCCACACAGAACCCCTATGCCTTGAAAGGACTTGCTGTTGTGAGCCTCCCTCCAGCCTTGCAAGCTCTCCCTCGCTTGCACATACATATCATGCTGTCATGCGCCGAGCATGCTTGCTCTTCCCTCCCCTCTTGGAGTCTCAGAAACAGCCCTCCCCTTGGCTGAGAGGCCGGCCAATCACAGCGGAAGAGGGCTTTTGGTGGGAGGATTCGCCATACGTTTCCAAAAAGGAAGAGAAAGACAGATGTAGAGATTTTCAGCCTTCTCTTCCAAAGCTCATCAGGTTGAGAAAGATTGGTCTAAACCAGGCCTGGGCAAACTTCGGCCCTCCAGGTGTTTTGGACTACAACTCCCACAATTCCTAACAGCCTATTGGCTGTTAGGAATTGTGGGAGTTGTAGTCCAAAACACCTGGAGGGCCGAAGTTTGCCCAGGCCTGGTTTGAACTGTATAACTATACTCACTGCTTCTCAAAGTAAACATATAGTAAACAATTTCTGTCTAAATCCAAATGACATCTGCTTCCATTAAAGTCCAAAAACATTCTGAAGTCCCAAAGCATACTGATAACAAAAGGAAGTCTTGAGTATGAACATGCTCAGTCCAGTCACCTGTCTGTAGCCCCTCCCACAACAAAGAGGTCAGTCAAACTGGCAGATCAGCATATACATGCAATACAGGTTAGCAAATATATACATTAACAAACAAATAGTGAAGGCTTGGAAGGTTGCTATTTCCAACAATTTCCAGGTGAGTTGAACTCTGCATCCCATTTGTGGGATGAAGAATCCCGTGAGCTTCTAAATTAACACATTTGTTAGTTCTGAACCAAAAAAAGAAAAAGCCAAAAGCTGCTTCATCTAACGCCGTGGTTCCAAAACTTTTTTGGCCTACCGCCCCCTTTCCAGAAATTTTTTTACTCACCGCCCCTCTAGAAATTAATTTTTAAAAATTTAATAGCAATTAAACAGAAAGATACATGGTATCAATGCAGTGGTTCTCAACCTTTCTAATGCCGTGACCCCTAAATAAGGTTCCTCGTGTTGTGGTGACTCCCAACCATATTTTTGTTGCTACTTCATAAATAATTTTGCTACTCTTACGAATTCTAATGCAAATATCTAATACGCAGGATGTATTTTCATTGTTACAAATTGAACATAATTAAAGCATAGTGATTAATCACAAAAAACAAGATGTTTGGGGGAGTATGGACAACGGGTGATGGGATTTGCAGTACCTTTAATCGATTCAGCTCTGACTTCCACAGACCACTGAGACCCCCATAAATTACAGAACTGGACCAAACTTGGCACAGAGAACCCACATGACCAACCGAAAAGACTGGAGGGGTTTGGGAGGAATTGGCAGTGATTCAGGGGAGATGTAGGTCACCTACATCCGGAGAGAACTGAGAACCCAAACAACTATGGATCTGGACCAAACTTGGCACGAATACTCAATACACCCAAATTTGAACACTGGTGGAGTTTTGAGAAAATAGCCCTTCTCATTTGGGAGTTGTAGTTACTGGGATTTATGGTTTACCTACAATCAAAGAGCATTTTGCATTCCACCAACAATGGAATTGAGCCAAACTTGGCACACAGGACCCCCATGACCAACAGAAAATACTGGAGGGGTTTGGAATGAATTACCTCCGCCGGGGAAGGCCGCGCTTTCTTCCGCGGTGACGGGGAGGCCTTTGCACTGCAGCCTTCGCGCTGCATGTGGAGGTCAAAACGAAGGGGGTGGGGCTAAATAAGAGGGCCGCATGACCCCTCCTAAATGGCCAATTGTTCACCGCCCCCTTAAAGGGGTTCACCGCCCCCCAAATTCCCCTGAGCCTCCCACCACCCCCTTGGATTGCCTCACCGCCCACCAGGGGGTGGTACTGCCCACTTTGAGAATCAGTGATCTAGCATATCCCCAGTGTGCATTTTAGACTTTGGATTTGGTTGAATGAAGAGCATAGTTTTCCCTGTGTTCTTCCAAACACAGTTGATTCGGTTTTTTGACATGAATCCTGTCTCTTTCTTCAGGTTAGCAGCAAAGATGAGGACTTTCTGGACCTGTCCGTTGATGTGGAACAAAATACGTCGATAACACACTGTTTGAGGTGATTAAAATGAAATAAGAATGATTGACACGGACCTTTGAAATCAGGGTCGGACAACTTGCGGAGCTCCAGATGTTGCTGGGATTCCAGCTGTTAAGTGTCGCCTTTCTCACAGAAGAAACTGGAGAGAAGTCAAAACACTTTGAGGTTTGCTTTGACGAGTAAAGCAACCTCATCTGAGCATCTTGAAAGATGTCCCTGATTTCTTCTGTGCCTTTCAAAGGCATTTCTTTTGATTTGGCGCACCACCAAAAATTGCCTCTGCTCTTAGCCTTTGTATAGTGCCGTGGACATAAACTGTGCTACAATGGCAACTAATTAATTCCTCAGTTTGGGTTGCTGTAAGTTTTCTGGGCTGTCTCGCCATGTTCCTGATGTTTCGCCCACATCTATAGCAGGCATCCTCAGAGGTTGTGAGGTCTATTGGAATCTAGATCCTACGGTCCCTTTCAACTCCCGCCCAGTTTCGAATGTGCCGTTTCTGGGCAAGGTAGTTGAGAGGGCAGCAATGGAGCAGTTGCAGTCCTTCCTAGATGACACAACTTGGTTAGCTCCCTTCCAGTCCGGCTTCCGTTTGGGGCATGGGACGGAGACGGTTCTGGTCTCCATCACAGACCAGCTGCAATGCCAACTCGACCAGGGCGGATCGGCGCTGCTTGTGTTATTGGAACTCACAGCAGTGTTTGATACAGTCGATTATGATCTCTTGACCCAACGCCTTGCCGGGGTGAGGGGGACAGTCCTGAAATGGCTGTCTTCCTTCCTCCGGAACCGGTTACAGCAAGTGAGGAGGGGTGAGGTTGTCTCCGAGGGTTTCTCCCTCTTTTGAGGGGTTCCCAGGGGGGCAATCCTCTCCCCTCTATTGTTTAACATCTATGTGCGACCACTTGCTCGATTGGTTTGTAGCTTTGGGCTGGATTGTTATCAATACATTGATCACACCCAGCTCATTTTGGGGATGGAGGGCCGGCCCGAATCCGTACCCGATAATTTCCATCGCTGCCTTGAAGCCATTACTGGATGGCTGTGAGCCAGTAGGTTGAAGGTGAATCCGGCTAAGACGGAGATCCTGTGGCTTGGTCGCCCGGGCGGTGCGGATGTTCAGCTTCCAACCCTGGACGGCTTGACGCTATGTCCGTCGTCATCTGTAAAGAGCCTCGGGGTTACACTCGACTCTCAACTGTTGATGGAGACACATATCTCCACCGTCAGTAGAGTAGCGTTCTTCCATCTACGCCAGGCGAGGAAGCTGGTCCCCTATCTGTCCCAACGTGACCTGGCCACAGTGATCCAAGCCATGGTCATCTCGAGGCTAGACTACTGTAACGCTCTTTAGATTGGCCTTCCTTTGTCGGTGATCCGGAAAATAAAGCTGGTGCAGAACGCCGCAGCTCGGCTGCTGGCAGGTGTTTCATCGAGCTGCCATATTACGCCCATCCTCCGCGAACTGCACTGGCTCCCAGTGGAATGCCGGATCACCTTCAAAGTGCTGGTTTTGACCTATAAGGCCTTGAATGGTCTGGGGCCAGTGTACCTCAGGGACCGCCTCATCCCATACTGTTCAGAGACGCAGAGCCTCCTGATGGTTCCGAGCCACAAGTCTTACCACTTGACCGCGATGCAGAGGAGGGCTTTTTCTATTATAGCACCAACCTTTTGGAACGCGCTGCTTGCAGAGATTCGTGCGCTTCCGAGTCTCCTGGCTTTTCGGAAGGCTTGTAAGACCTTGCTGTTCCAACAGGCTTTCAGTTTTTAAATTGTTGGCCCTACCGACATCGACAGGCCCCCTCTGATACTGCATTTCCTGACACTGTATCCATTTTAGAGTGTTGTTCTTTCTTTACTGTTCTGATTTCAGAGTTTTTAAATATTGGTAGCCGGATTGTGTTCATTTTAATGGTTTGGAGGAGAAGGAGCTTAAGAGAATGATGCCTGGGGAAGAATATGAGACAATTGGGGCTTGGAAACCCTGACGATCCCAACTGTTGTTTCTTTATCCCATTTTCCAGGGGGTTCAGCAATACGGAGACTCTGTGCAGTGAATACAAATACTACTGTGAGCAATGCCGCAGTAAACAGGAAGCACAAAAGAGGTGAGGCAAAGGGTTGTTGTTTTCCACAAATAAGTACACTTTGACTCCTTCTGGACTGTCCCACCAAAGGTCCCCTAGGCATCACCAAGAGTTGTTCTCCCAAAATCAAACTCTTCTGGTTGCTTTAAAGCAAGCACGGGCAAGCTTCGGCCCTCCAGGCTGCTAGGAATTGTGGGAGTTGAAGTCCAAAAACACCCAGAGGGCCGAAGTCTGAATTTTTCTGTGGCCAGAGCTAAGGGAAAGGAAAGGCACAAAGTGGATTGGCTGTTGCTAGGTGAAGTGGCCCTCTGTGATGTCACTGGGGAAGAAAGAAGGCAAAGTGGATTGAGTGCTGCCTGGTGGATGAGAGGATGGGAGGGAGGGAGGAAGAAAAAGGGGGAAAGTATGAGATGATGGAAAGAGAAAAAAGGGGGAAGGAAGGGGGAGAAATAAGCGAAAATAGAAAGGAAAGAGGAAAAGTATGAGAGGAAGAAGAGAAGAGGACAGGGGGAGAAATAACAAGGGGAAAAGAAAGGAAAGAGGAAAAGTATGAGAGGAAGAAGGGAAGAGAAGGGTAGAGGAAAGGGGAGAAATAACAAGGGGGGAAAAGGAAAGAGGAAAAGTATGAGGAAGAAGGGAAGAGGAAAGGGGGAGAAATAAGGGGAAAGGAAAGAGGAAAAGTATGAGAGAGAAGGGAAGAGGAAAGGGGGACAAATAACAAGGGGAAAAAGAAAGAAAAGAGGAAAAGTATGAGAGGAAGAAGAGAAGGGAAGAGGAAAGGGGGAGAAATAACAAGGGGAAAAAGAAAGGAAAGGAAAAGTATGAGAGGAAGAGAAGAGGAAGGGGGAAGAAATAACAAGGGGAAAAAGAAAAGAGGAAAAGTATGAGAGGAAGAAGAGAAGAGGAAGAGGAAGGGAGAAGAAATAACAAGGAAAAAAGAATGGAAAGAGGAAAAGTATGAGAGAGAGAAGGGAAGAGGAAGGGGAGAAATAACAAGGGGGGGAAAGAAAGGAAAGAGGAAAAGTATGAGAGGAAGGAAGAAAGAAGGGAAGAGAAAGGAAGGGAAGAAAGATAGGATGGAAGAGAAAAAGAAGGGAAAAGGAAGCAAGGGGGAATAATAAGGGAAAAAAGAAAGGAAAGAGGAAGAAGTATAAGAGAAAGAAATAAAGAAAGAAGGGAAGAGGAAGGAAGGGGGAAGATATAAGCGGAAAAAAGAGAGGAAGAAGGAAGAAAAGAAAAAAGAAATGGAAGGAAGGGAAGAAAGAAGAGCCAATGGGAGGGAAGGGGAACGAAAAAGGGGAGGAAAGATGTATGAGGGAAAGCAAAGGAAGAAAAGAGATAGGGAGAAACTGTAGAAGGAAAAGGAAGAAAGGAAAGAAAACCACAGAGAGACCCTGCCCACCATTGCCATAGTGTTGCTGTGGAGACATTATGAGGTCGTCCTTCTCAGAGCTGGAGAAGGGAGAAAGCAGGCATATATCCTTGTTGATATCAAAAAATCATTTGTTTATTTGCTGTATTCGTTCTCTCCTCTCGCAATTTCTCATGCAATCTTTGGGGGGGGGGGTGTTTTTGAGCCAGGATGCGGGTGAAGAAGCTGCCCATGATCCTCGCCCTGCACTTGAAGCGGTTCAAGTACATGGACCAACTGCACCGGTACACCAAGCTCTCCTACCGGGTCGTCTTCCCCTTGGAGCTCCGGCTCTTCAACACGTCCTGCGACGCGACGAACCCGGACCGGATGTACGACTTAGTGGCCGTAGTGGTGCATTGTGGCAGGTGAGCCTACAATCCTTGTTTCTGCTCCTCCTCTGGATAAGAGAGCCCTGTGATATAGCCGCACTGCAGAATTAGCCCAGTTTGACACCCCTTCTCAATACTATGGGATCATGGGAGTTGTGTTTTTACAAGGTTTCTAGCCTTCTCTGAAAAAGGACTGGTGCCTCCCCAAACTATATTGATTAGGATTCTGTAGCATTGAGGTTTGGCAGTTCAAGTGTTCCCAATGTGCATTAATTCTACAGCAGTGGTTCTCAACCTTCCTAATGCCGCGACCCCTTAATACAGTTCCTCATGTTGTGGTGACCTCCAACCATAACATTATTTTCATTGCTACTTCACAACTGTAATTTTGCTACTGTCATAAATCGTCATGTAAATATCTGATATGCAGGATGTATTTTCATTCACTCAACCAAATTTGGCACAAATTTGAATAGTGGTGGGATTGGGGGAGTTGATTTAGTCATTTGGGAGTTGTAGTTGCTGGGATTTATAATTCACTTACAATCAAAGAGCAGTCTGAACTCCACCAATGATGGAATTGGACCAAACTTGGCACACAGAACTCCCTTGACTGACAGAAAATACTGGAAGGGTTTGGTGGGCATTGACCTTGAGTTTTGGAGTTGTAGTTCACCTGCATCCAGAGAGTGCTGTGGACTCAAACAATGATGGATCTGGACCAAATTTGATACTGTTACCCATTATGCCCAAATGTGAACACTGGTGGAATTTGGGGAAAATAGACTTGACATTTGGGAGTTGTAGTTGCTGTGATTTATAATTCACCTACAGTCAAAGAGCATTCTGAACCCCACCAATGATAGAATATTTGCAAGCCCTATATATATATATATATGTATCTATGTATCCAGACACATGTGTATATATATTTGTGTGTACATTTCCCCCTTTAATATTTGCAAGCCCTATATATCTATTCTCTCTCTCTCTCTCTCTCTCTCTCTCTATATATATATATATATATATATATATATAAAATTATATCTACAGTATATAGACATGTGATAATAATAACAACAACACAGATATACATATATATACACGTACCTCTATATCAGGGGTGCCCACACTTTTTCAACATGCGAGCTACTTATAATAAAACCAAGCCAGAAAGATCTACCTACCTCCTCAAGGTTGGAGAGGGGAGGGGGCGGGGCTTGGTGCAGCCTGGCTCTGCCTGGCTCCGCCCCCCTCTGGCTTCAGCTCTACCAGCAGCTTCTCCAGGTTTGAGGAGGGCAGGGCCAAGCCAGCCTTGTGCTAGCTATGCCACCACTGGCTTGGCACTGCCATCCTCAAGCCTGGAGAAGCTGCTAGTAGAGCTGAAGCCAGAGGGGGGGGACCCAGGCCGCACCAAGCCCCGCCCCCTCCCCGCTGGCTTTGGAGCTCCCAGCAGCTTCTCCAGGCTTGAGGATGGCAATGCCAAGCCAGTGGTGGCATAGCTAGCACAAGGCTGGCTTGGCACTGCCATCCTCAAGGTTGAAGAAGCTGCTGGGAGTTCCGAAGCTGGGGGAGGGGGCAGGGCTTGGCGCAGCCTGACTCCGCCCCCTCTGAGAAGCGCCCCATCCGGCTGGGATCGACCTCCTTCGGTCCCGGGATCGACTGGTCGATTGCGATCGACTTCCTGGGCAGCCCTGCTCTATATATTTATCGATATCTACATTTAGGATTTTCCAAAACTTGCATACATGTGAGGGGAAAATTCATATGTAAAAATAATTCCAAACATGTGAGGGGAAAATTCATATATAAAAATAATTTATACATATAAATGCAAATATACAGGTACACGTAAATCTCTAAATATCTATATGTAAATCTCTAAATATCTAGACCAGTTTACCAGCTGTTAGGATTTCTTTGCACCTGCAGACCAGTTGCAAACATATAGGATGGGAAAATTGGGAACATTTTATAAAGTTAATGTATAGAGATAGATACAGATATATAGGTACATAGGGATTGCAAGGGCTTGCAGGGGGGAATGCCTATATATCTATAGGAGGGATTTATAGTTCACCTACAATCAAAGAGCATTTGGAACCCCACCAGTTATATAATTGGGCCAAACTTCCCACACACAACCCCCATGACCAATAGAAAATACTGTGTTTTCTTATGGTCTTTGCTGACCCCTTTGATATCCCCTTGCAACTCCCCCAGGGGTCCTGATCCCAAGGTTGAGAAATGCTGTTTTACATTGTAGAATTGTTGCCCAAATCTCCTTGGCTACCCATTTTTCTCCTCCCAAGTTCATCAATGTATTTATTCCCCTGCACATGAATCATTTTTGAATATGTTTCTCTGAAAAGGACACACAAGTCAGGAGGCAAATAAATGATCATTTAGGACAGTGTTTTTCAACCTTTTTTGAGCCGCAGCACATTTTTTACATTTGCAAAATCCTGGGGCACACCACCAACCAAAATGACACAAAATGACACTCTAACACAGTAATACATATAGTTAAGATGTGTTAAAATGTATTTATACACTTAGTGTGAAACCTGGGCCTGTTTCGATGAGCACAACATAGATATCCTGGCAGGAATGGCAGAAAGACACAAACTTCCCACACAGAACTCCCATAACCAAGAGAAAATACTATAAGAGTTTGGTGGGCATTGACCTTGGGTTTTGGAGTTGTAGTTCACCTATAGTCCAGAGAGCACTGTGGACTGAAACAATGTTGGATCAGAACCAAACTTGGCATGAATACTCAATATGCCCAAATGTGAACACAGATGAAGTTTGGGGAAAATAGACCTTGACATTTGGGAGTTACAGTTTCTGGGATTTATAGTTAAGACACAATCAAAGAGCATCCTGAACTCTTGCAACAATGGAATTGAACCAAACTTGGCATATTGAACTCTCATTACCAACAGAAAGTACTGAAAGGGTTTGCTTGGGAATTGACCTTGAGTTTAGAAGTTGTAGTTCACCTACACCCAGAGAGCACTGTGGACTCAAACTATGTCATGTTATGTTGTTTGTTTTCTATCCAGAATCACAATGTTGGAAGGAGGCTCACCACTTTAAAGTCCCTAAAACAGGCATGGAGAAACTTTGGCCCTCTGGGTGCTTTGGACTTCAACTCCCACCATTCCTAACAGCCTGAGGCCCTTTCCTGCTTAAGTGGCTGATGGGGGGGGGGAGGAAAAGGGCCGAGGCTGCTAGGAATGGTGGGAGTTGGAGTCCAAAACGCCTGGAAGGTCCAGGTTTGCCCATGCCAGCTTTCGACAGAGACCTCTTCCTCCCCTTGGCACCCTTTCTTCCCCCTCCTGCCGAACACTTACTTTTCTTCTACACTGCCGCTTCTGCCGCCATTTTGATCCGAGGGGCAGCGTGAGCGTGTTCAGGAGGGGAGGGGGAGGGAGGAAGACGTGACCCGTGCGGGCGCTACTGCGCAGACTCGCCCCAGAGCAAAGAGGCAAAGCGAGCAGAGCGAGGCTGGGAAGAAGGGAGCCCAAGTGGAGAAGAAAAAGTGTTCGGCAGGAAGGGGAAGAAAGGGTATTGGAGGTTCCAATTTCCCACGGCACGCCTGATGATTGCTCATGGCACACTAGTGTGCCATGGCACACTGGTTGGGAAACACTGATTTAGGAGAAGACATTGAAATAAGGGCTATTATTGGAACAGTGTAGTTATTTAAAGCGCATGGTTTTAAGCGTCTTTTTCATAAAACCAGCTCCCCCAGGTGGTTAAACTGCGTGTTAGTTTTCAAGCCCGAGTTCCAAAGCCAACCAGTCGGTTTTGATAGAATTAGCATTAAATTCAGTTCCATTTGCTGTATTGATTTTACAAATCAACCGGCTGTAAGCATTAATATTATATGTGCATGTCCGGGCAAGGGAGAGCATGTGAGGCTGGAGGGAGGCTCATGCCAACAAGTCCCTTCAAGTCATGGGGTTTCTGTGTGGGAGGTTTGGCTCAATTCTATCTTTGGAGTTCAGAATATTCTTTGATTGTAGGTGAAATATAAATCCCAGCAACTACAATCCCCAAATGTCAAGGTCTATTTTCCCCCAAACTCCGCCAGTGTTCACGTTTGGGTATACTGAGTATTCATGCTAAGTTTGGTCCAGATCCATCATTTGTTTTGAGTCCACAGTCCTCTCTGGATGTAGTTGAACTACACCTCCAAAACTCAAGGTCCATTTTCCCCAAATCCTTCCAGAATTTACTATTGGTCAAGAGAGTTCTGTGTGCCAAGTTTGGTTCAATGCCATCATTGGTGGAGGTCAGAATGCTCTTTGATTGTAGGTGAACTATAAATCCCAGCAACTACAACTCCCAAATGACAAACTCAATCCCTCCTGTATCTTTCCAGTATTCAAATTTGGCTGTATTGGGTATTTGTGCCAAATTTGGTCCAGTGAATGATAATACATCCTGCATATCAGATATTTACATGACGATTCATAATAGTAGCAAAATTACAGTTATGAAGGAGCAACGAAAATGATATTATGTTTGGGGGTCGCCCCAGCATGAGGAACTGTATTAAGGGGTCGCGGCATTAGGAAGGTTGAGAAATACTGAACTAAAAGGTCCCATATTTGAAAAGAGAAAAATTTCCTTGTCTCCAAGGAACACATCTCTTATAACAAGGGATACCTTCTGGTCCTGGAAGAGAGGTTTTCCAGCCCTCAAATAAGAGGCATCCATTGGAATAAAGGGACACCTACATGTCCTATAAGGGGCACACTTTCACTTCGTAAAATATGGGGCATCCGTTATAATAAGGGGCACCTGCCAGAGATAAAACTTCAGCACTTAGATGTAACACCTCTCCTTTGTCACCAGTGGTCCGAACCGTGGGCATTATATCACCATTGTGAAGAGCCATGGGTTTTGGTTGCTGTTTGACGACGACATTGTAGAGGTAGGTTGCTCTCTCTCTCTCTCTCGCTCTCTTGCTCTCTCTCTTGCTCTCTCTCACTCTCTCGCTCTCATGTACCATCAATGTACAGTACATGGATTGTTGTTTATGTTGTAAGCCACTTTGGGTCCTGTGAGGGAGAAAAGTGGGATATAAATATTTATTATTACTGTAGAGTCTCGCATATCCAACATAAACTGTCGGCAGAACATCGGATAAACAAAAATGCCGGATAATACAGAGTCTCCTACAGTTGTCTGTCCAGCACAGCTCTAGATTTATTATTTAACATCTGCATGCGGCCACTTGCCAAATTGGTGTGGAGTTTTGGTCTGAAGCATCATCAGTATGCAGATGACACCCAGCTGGTGCTGAGGATGGATGGCCGGCCAGACTCTGTACCCGATTGTTTCCAACAATGCCTTGAAGCCGTGACTGGCTGGCTACGAGCCAGTCGGCTGAGAGTGAATCCATCTAAGACGGAGATCCTTTGGCTTTGTCATCCAGGTGGGTGCGAGCTCCAGCTGCCTATTCTGGACGGCAAGGCGCTACGCCCGTCGCGCCTAGTAAAGAGTCTGGGAGCCCAGTTAGATCCGCTGCTGACAATGGAGGCTCAGGTCTCCGCTGTCAGCAGATCCGCTTTTTTCCATCTGCGGCAGGCTAGGTGGCTGGCACCCTATCTCACCGGAAATGACCTAGCCACAGTGATCCAAGCGATGGTCATCTCGAGGCTAGACTACTGTAACACCCTTTACATTGGTCTTCCTTTGTCAGTCATCCGGAAACTTAAACTGGTGCAGAACGCAGCAGTCATTCTCCTGGCTGGAGTGCCAGCCAGGGCGCATATCACACCATCTCTGCAGCGACTGCGCTGGTTACCAATGGTCTGGGGCCAGTGTACATGAGGGACCGCCTACTCCCATATGTTCCCCAGAGATCTCTCCGCTCGGAAGACCTTAATCTTTTGCAGAGTCCCTCCCTGCGAACCATCCACCTGTTGTCAAGGAGACACAGCCTTCTCGGTGGCAGCTCCTCAATTGTGGAACAGCTTACCACCTGAAGTCCGAGCAGTAAATGAGCTACCGGCTTTCCAGAAAGCTTGTAAAACAGCACTGTTTCGGCGTGCATTCAATCTGTGACCCCCTTGATCAAGGCAGAACATTGTTAAATTGGTTTACTGGTTTATTGTGTTATTTTATATGCCCTGGATTGTTGATACGTTTTTATGATGTCATTCGATATGCTGTAAACCGTCCTGAGCCAGCTGGAAAGGACGGTATACAAATCGAAATAATAAATTAATAAATAGATACCTAGAATACAAGCAACAAGGTCTCAGAGGGTTAAGGCAAGGCAACGACTCATGGCTAGAACGGCCCAGCAGGAAGTGCCTGGATGCGGAAGAGGAGCATGAAAATCACAGAAGGAAGGAGGGAGGATGCTTCCACTTCCAGTCCTGCCTCTTTTCCTCCTTTTCTTCCCTCCGTGCCTTGCCTTTTTTGCTCCTTTAATTGAATGTTGTAGTAAAAAGAGGGCATCAGATAAGAGCATCGGATAAGACCAAAATGTCGGATAAGCGAGACTCTACTGTATTAAGATGATGAAGATGATATAGAATGTACTCTATTATTGATTATTGATTATTACCCTGCTTCTCTCCTCAAACGGCTTACATTAAAAGCAGGAATGGAAGTGAAAGCAGACATCACATAGCCCTACTTCCATTCCACTTTAGCACCCAGGAAATAAGCAGCGATGCTCTTTTCCCCTCCTGATTTTGTCTCTGGCAGAAAATCGATGCTCAAGCGATTGAAGAATTCTATGGCTTGACGTCGGACATTTCCAAAAACTCTGAATCTGGGTATATCCTCTTTTACCAGTCGAGAGACTAAGGCGATGTGCTTTCTAAACAAAAGAAGGGATCATGACTGTGTCTGGACAGGACAACCTGGTGCTCGTGAAACCACTTCTTCGGCATCATAGGTTCAGGGGAGATCACCAGGAAACTAGCGGGACCCTCCCCTCACAGCGGCCGCCCTGAACAAGGATGCTGTGCACTTTGGATTTCTTCCGGCGCTATTTTATACACACACACACACATTGTCTTTACTTGAAACCGGGCTCAGGAACCAAGGAAGGTTGCATCGTAGGACTTCAGAGGTGACCCAAGGCTTACCTTTGGTTTCTGGTTCTTGTTGACTTTCTGCTTTCTCATAAAGGGATTTTGAATCTCCATGGTTGGCTCGTGATGACATGTCTTTGGAGACGAGTGGGAGCAAGTTGCCAATTTGGCCCGGTCAGCTCTAAACAGCCAAAGTTGTTTAGGAAGCAGCCCACTTTTCACTGTGTCTATAGGGGAAGAGCAATATGGTCAGCAAAATACAGAGTTCATCCTTTTCAGTGCACCGGATGCCTTGTAAAGGAGGCGGGGGTTTTGGCACAGTGATGAGCAATACCGTGATCATGTCTGTGTAGAGATCATGAAGATGAATCATGTGTGATAAAGAATTCAGCCCATTGGTCCCCCTCCCACCCCCCACCCCTGGTGCGCATTCTGGATTTCCTCACACGTGTCAACAAAAGAGGAGTCTTCTAGAAGGTCAATCTACACTGCCATGTAATGTGGTCAGGCCCGGATTAAGACCTTTTTGCACCCTAGGCCACACTTTGGAATTACGCCCCCTTTCGCGCGCCGCCACTCGGGCCCCGCCCCCAGAGGGAGTGACGTCGCTCGGGCCCCGCCCCCAGAGGGAGTGGCGTCACTTGGGCTGCACTCCTCCCTCCTTCTGAGACCACGGCGAGTTGTCGCAAAGGCGGTAGCTGCGCTGCGTGAATGGGGCGCCGAGCAGCTGCTGCTGGGACAACTCACCGTGGTCTCAGAAGGAGGGAGGGAGGAGGAGTGCAGCCTGAGCGACGCCACTCCCTCCGGGGGTGGGGCCCGAGTGATGTCGCTCAGGCCCCGCCCCTGGAGGGAGTAACGTCACTCGGGCCTTGCCCCCGGAGTGAGTGGCGTCCCACCCTCCTTCTGAGACCACAGTGAGTTGTCCCAAAGGCAGCGGCAGCTGCACTGCGTGAATGGGGCGCCGCGTGGAAGGGTGCTGAGCAGCTGCCGCTGGGAAAACTCGCCGTGGTCTCAGAAGGAGGGAGGGAGGAGTCATTGCCATTTTTTTTGGCCTTGATCTGGCGCTCCCCTCGGCTTATGCCCATAGGCCACGGCCTTGCTGCCCTAAATGATAATCCGGGCCTGAATGTGGTTTAACTGCATTGTATGCATCTACACTGCTGTATAATGCAGTTTGATACTGCATAATATGACAATGTAGATGGAGCATGAGTCTCAACACTGAGCTAGCCATATTGCTTGGAAAGTCTTTGAGACGGGGCAGACCCTTCCCTTTTGCATTGTATTCCCTATGAGCCAAAATTCACTGCGTATTAAAATCTCGGACACACATACATTCACACACAATGAATATTAAGTCGTCACCATCAAAATAGCTTATTGTACGGGCTCAAAGCCATGACAAAAAAGCCCCACATGCGCACTACAGTACCCTCGAAGCAACAGACACCAAAGATACCAATCAGAAACCATAACCATGCTCCCACAAAGAGCAGAAACAATGCAAATAATTAAAATACATTTCGGAAGGGGGTCCGGTTAACCCTTTGAGTCTCCTCGGAAGTTGATGGAAGTTTTTATCTAACTCTATTTTTCTGAACTTTTTTGAAAGAGAAAAAGGGGCTGCATTGTAAGTTGCGTAGCCATTTCCATCGCTCACTGTTTCTGCAATAGAGTTCCCTTTACCTTGTGTCAGCAAGGGTTTCAGGTGTCTTTCTCTTGGATCACTATACAAAGGGCAGACTAACCAATTATGCACAATGTCCTCTACCTGACATTGACTACAGATACGTAGTCTGTTTTCCCATGGCACATTATGATGGTGACTATCTAACACTGCGGTTGTCATAGTAGAACAGGCCTGGGCAAACTTCAGTCCTTCGGGTGTTTTGGACTTCAACTCCCACAATTCCTAACAGCCGGTAGGCTGTTAGGAATTGTGGGAGTTGAAGTCCAAAACACCTGGAGGGCCGAAGTTTGCCCAGGCCTGTAGTAGAGTCTCGCTGGAGGAAAAGGGGGCATCGAGTAAGAGTGTCGGAAAAGACCGAAGGTCTTATAAGGAAAGGTCAGCTAAAAGGTGCTTGGAGCTTCAGCTCAGTGAAAGCAATTCTTAAGGAAGGTGGCTTAAGCTCAATCAGATATCTGGCACTAAAAAGTTCAATTTCCAAAAGTGGAAAAATTTGAGTTCCTGGTTGGTTGCAGAGTCCTTCTTGAATCAATCCAAAATAGCAACTCTTATATTGCATCTTATCCATGTCCAGGGCAGAATTCATTTCAGGGAGATTGTAGTCGAGGAGGAGGTTTTCTAGGCTGGATTTCCAGTGTTGATGGTTACTCATTGAGCGGGGCTTAGCGGTGTTATATATTGTAATACAGTAGGTCAGGGGTGCCCACACTTTTTCAGCATGCGAGCTACTTGTAATAAAACCAAGTCAGAAAGATCTACCTACCTCCTCAAGGCTGGGGGGGGAGGGGTGGGGGCGGGGCTTGGCACGGCCTGGCTCCGCCTCCCCTCTGGCTTCCACTCTACCAGCAGCTTCTCCAGGCTTGAGGATGGCAATGCCAAGCCAGCCTTGTGCTAGCTATGCCACCACTGGCTTGGCATTGCCATCCTCAAGCCTGGAGAAGCTGCTGGTAGAGTGGAAGCCAGAGGGGGGCGGAGCCAGGCCGTGCCAAGCCCCGCCCCCTAACCCCTGGCTTTGGAGCTCCCAGCAGCTTCTCCAGGCTTGAGGATGGCAATGCCAAGCCAGCCTTGTGCTAGCTATGCCACCACTGGCTTGGCATTGCCATCCTCAAGCCTGGAGAAGTTGCTGGTAGAGTGAAGCCAGAGGGGGTG
This sequence comes from Anolis apletophallus, assembly GCA_030556195.1. Lineage (NCBI taxonomy): Eukaryota > Metazoa > Chordata > Lepidosauria > Squamata > Anolidae > Anolis > Anolis apletophallus. Next base: position 12,089,028 of record JARBWK010000016.1, read on the forward strand.
GAGCCAGGCCGTGCCAAGCCTCGCCCCTCCCCTCTGGCTTTGGAGCTCCCAGCAGCTTCTCCAGGCTTGAGGATGGCAATGCCAAGCCAGCCTTATGCTAGCTACGCCACCACTGGCTTGGCACTGCCATCCTCAAAACTGGAGAAGCTGCTGGTAGGAGGGGGCAGAGCCAGGCCATGCCAAGCCCCGCCCCTCCCCTCTGGCTTTGGAGCTCCCAGCAGCTTCTCCAGGCTTGAGGATGGCAATGCCAAGCAAGCCTTATGCTAGCTATGCCACCACTGGCTTGGCATTGCCATCCTCAAGCCTGGAGAAGCTGCTGGTAGAGCGGAAGCCAGAGGGGGGGGCGGAGCCAGGCTGTGCCAAGCCCCGCCCCCTTTCCTCTGGCTTTGGAGCTCCCAGCAGCTTCTCCAGTCTTGAGGATGACAATGTCAAGCCAGTGGTGACATAACTAGCACAAGGCTGGCTTGGCACTGCCATCCTCAAGCCTGGAGAAGCTGCTGGGAGTGCTGAAGCCGGGGGAGGGGGCGGGGCTTGGTGCGACCTGGCTCCGCCTCCCTCTGAGAAGCGCCCCATCCGGCTGGGTTCGACCTCCTTCGGTCCCGGGATCGACTGGTCGATCACGATCGACTTCCTGGGCAGCCCTGAATCTCACTTATTTAACCTTTGCTTATCCAACTTTCTGTCTTATCCGACACCCCCTTTTTCTCCAGTATTTCCCCTTAAATTAAGGAGTGTTCCCCAACTCTCCCTCCATTCCCAATCAGTGAAAAAGGCAAGAGGAGGAAGGGGGGAAAAGAGACTGTACCGGAAGTGGAAGCATCCTCGCTCCTTCCCTCTGGGACTTCCACACATCCTGGCACTTCCTGCTGGGCTGCTCTAGCCCCGAGGCTTTGCCTTGTCTTAACCCTTTTAGTCCCTGTTGTTATTATTTTAGGTGTCTAGCGCCACGTTGGGCGGATAACAGGAGGGGACTCCATATTATCCGTTTAAGTTGGATAAGTGAGACTCTACTGTAGCAAGGATTAATAGGAAACCTACAATGCAAAAGGGAAGGGCACTGCCTCCAAAAGATCACCAATCTAGTCGCCAGTTGGGCAATTTTTGGTTTCCCTGCATTTGGAATGGCTTCCCAGTTCATGTAAATGGAGGGAGACATTTTTGTATGGGCTTTTTTTTCCTCCCTTGGGTGTGGAGACAGCTTTCTGGGGGGAATAAATAGGAAGCCTGGAGGAGACAGCTTTGAGGTGTCGAAACAGGGAAGGAAATGGAGACCTGGTTTTCCAAGGGGTGAAAACACTGTTTCGGTTCTATCCAAAGGTGCCACTCTATTACATGCAGATTGGTGTCTGCCACAAAGGAGTTGTGTTGAATGCAATTCCGTAAGTTGTCCTTTCTTTCTTAGCTTTTCCAAACACTAGTTCTCCCATTCTTCCTCTTCTTACAGCAGTAACAGATACCAGCTGGCTCTTTTCCTTTGTGGACCCGATAGTCCGTCTAACCCAGTGTTTCCCAACCGCTGTGACGTGACACACTAAGTGTGCCGTGACGGACCTCCTGCTGTGTCGTGAGAAAAGCTCTCTGCCCCCCTCCTCCTGCCGAACTCCTGCTGCTTGGGGGAAGAGGAGGAAAGGCCAGACGGCGGTGAAGAAAAAGAAGAAGTGGCCGGGGCGCCGCCTCTTTCAGCCGTTTCCCCAGCCAGCCTCCAATACGCCATGACACTCGCCCCTCGCCTGCTGAAGCCGTGCGGAGGAGGAGCCCCGCCCACTGAAGCCCATCCACCGCTCATGCTCCTCCTCTGTGGGAGAGCTGAAGCCGGAGGGAGAGGGCTGGGCATGGTGCGGCCTGGCTCCGCCCCTCCCCCCGGCTTCAGCACTCCCAGCAGCTGCTCCAGCCTTGAGGGGGCAGTGCCAAGTCAGCATTGTGCTGGCTCTGCCACCGCTGGCTTGGCACTGCCCCTCAAGGCTGGAGCAGCTGCTGGGAATGCTGAAGAGGGGGGAGGCGGGGCATGGTGCGGCCTGGCTCCGCCCCTCCCTCCGGCTTCAGCACTCCCAGCAGCTGCTCCAGCCTTGAGGGGCAGTGCCAAGTCAGCATTGTGCTGGCTCTGCCACTGCTGGCTTGGCACTGCCCCCTCAAGGCTGGAGCAGCTGCTGGGAGTGCTGAAGCCGGGGGGAGGGGGCGGGGCATGGTGCGGCCTGGCTCCACCCCCTCCCCCAGATTCAGCACTCCCAGCAGCTGCTCCAGCCTTGAGGGGGCAGTGCCAATCCACCATTGTGCTGGGTCTGAAGCCGGGGGGGAGGGGGCGGGGCATGGTGCGGCCTGGCTCCACCCCTCCCCCAGATTCATCACTCCCAGCAGCTGCTCCAGCCTTGAGGGGGCAGTGCCAAGCCAGCATTGTGCTGGCTCTGCCACTGCTGGCTTGGCACTGCCCCTCAAGGCTGGAGCAGCTGTTGGGAGTGCTGAAGCCGGGGAGGGGCGGCATGGTGCAGCCTGGCTCCACCCCTCCCCAGATTCAGCACTCCCAGCAGCTGCTCCAGCCTTGAAGGGGCAGTGCCAATCCACCATTGTGCTGGCTCTGCCACCGCTGGCTTGGCGCTGCCCCCTCAAGGCTGGAGCAGCTGCTGGGAGAGCTGAAGCCAGGAGAAGGGCGGGGTATGGTGCGGCCTGGCTCCGCCCCCTCCCCCAGCTTCGGCACTCCCAGTAGGCCACCATCCCCCAGCCGTTCTTTACTGTGTTAGAGTGTCATTTTGTGTCATTTTGGTTGGTGGTGTGCCCCCGGATTTTTTTAATGTTAAAAGTGTGCTGGGCCTTTAAAAAGGTTGGGAAACACTGATCTAACCCAGGCAGCCTCAGGCCCTTTCCTTTCCCCTTTCAGCCGCTTAAGCGGCTGAAAGGGAAAAGGAAGGGTCCTGAGGACGTTAGGAATGGTGGGAGTTGAAGTCCCAAACACCTGGAGGGCCCAAGTTGGCCCATGCCTGTTCTCACCCATTCCACTATTGTCCAGGGTTGCAATTTTGACATTTTGCACCAACACCAGAACAAACCAAAACAAAAATGCCTTTCTTCACTAGTCAAACAATAATGTCTATTATGCAAAGGTAATTAATTGTGTCTTCGGAGTTTGTCACACTTGTCTAAGATCACCGACAAAAATGGTTGGGCGGCGATGCTGTGTTTCGGAGCAAACTTTTCTCTTTGGTAGAAAACCTCTTTTAACCAGTATTCGTTTCAGGCTGATTTGCAAACAGAAACACTTAAGCTTGTATTTTGTATATTTGGTGAAAATGTTTTTACAAATAAACGGCCTGACTTAAGAGAGAAGAAGAAGAAGAAATAGAATATTGAAAGATATATGCTATAGATTAAAAGTGCACTTTTGCTACAGATTTATAAGGGAATACATGGGAAGTGAGTGGTATATGGTATTAACTTCTGTGTAATAAATATGTCTCCAATAAAGGTCAAGTATGGTGAGATGGCTCAAATGTTCGTGTGTGTGTGCCATTAAATCTACGACGGTTATCCAGAAAGTAAGGTTCCAAGGATCGTAGATTTCGTGGGGAATTTTCTCAGGGGAAGTTAGTCTCACTTCCATGTAGCAGGAAGCCAACAGAAGCAAGCGAGCAGTGCCAGTCGTCGGGCTCATCAACTGGCATTGTGGTGAAGGTTAGAGATGAGCCTCCTTATCCTGTTTCCCTCCAACTGTGAAGTTTGCACTGTACGAAGTATATCTGGAAAGTAAGGTTACAAGGCACGTAGCTCTCGTGGGATTTTTTTTGGGGAAAGTTGTTATCACTATCGTGTAGTGCAGTGTTTCCCAACCTTTTTTGAGCTGCGGCACACTTTTAACATTAAAAAAATCCGGGGGCACACCACCAACCAAAATGACACAAAATGACACTCTAACACAGTAAAGAACGGCTGGGGGATGGTGGCCAGCTGGGAGCAGCTGCTGGGAGTGCCAAAGCTGGAGAGGGGGTGGAGCCAGGCTGTGCCATGCCCTGCCCCCTACCCCCGGCTTCACCTCTCCCAACAGCTGCTCCAGCCTTGAGGGACAGTGCCAAGCCAGCGGTGCCAGAGCCAGCACAATGCTGGCTTGGCACTGTCCCCTCAAGGCTGGAGCAGCTGCTGGGGAGTGCGAAGGGGGAGGGCAGAGCCAGGCCGCGCCATGCCCCGGCCCCTCCCCCCAGCTTCAGCTCTCCTACAGGCCGCACCATGCCCCGCCCCCTCCCCCAGCTTCAGCTCTCCTACAGGCCGCGCCATGCCCCGGCCCCTCCCCCCAGCTTCAGCTCTCCTACAGGGCGCACCATGCCCGCCCCCCCCCCCAGCTTCAGCTCTCCCACAGAGGAGCATGAGTGGTGGACGGGCTTCAGTGGGCGGGGGCTCCTCCACGCGCTTCAGCGAGCGAGGGGCGAGAGTCATGGTGGGAGTCATGGCGGATTGGAGGCTGGCTGGGAAGCGGCCGAACGAGGCAGCGCCCGGTCCCTTCTTTTTCTTCGCCACTGTCCGGCCCTTCTTCCCCCCAGCAGCAGGAGTTCGGCAGGAGGGGGGGAGGAAGGGGGGCAGAGAGCTTTTCTCGCGGCACAGCAGGAGGTCCGTCACGGCACACTAGTGTGCCATGGCACACTGGTTGAGAAAAACTGGTGTAGTGCACTGTTTTTCAACCTTTTTTGAGCTGCGGCACATTTTTTACATTTACAAAATCCTGGGGCACACCACCAACCAAAATGACACAAAATGACACTCTAACTTATCGAGGCCCCGGCTTCGCAGAAGACAGCGGGCCTCTCCTTTTAGCTCTTCAGCAGGCAGTGTCGCTGCCAGCTATTCCCCCGCTGGCCACATGAGACAGGTAAGATGGCGGGCCTTCTTTTCTCTGTGTTGCCGGGGGGTGGGTGGAGGAGGGAGAAGGGGTTTGCGCGCGGGGTAATGAGTACCGTGCACGCGTTGTCTGTGTTTGCCGTGGGGGATTCTGGGTGTTGTAGTCCCCTTGTTTTTTTGCATTTTTGAAGTTGTTTTATTTTGGGGGGTTGTGGTAAACATACCTCGTTGCGTGGGGATTTTGGGGGCCTGGTTTGGTGTTTGTGGGTTCAGCGATTTTGCTCTCTATAGGCTACTCACCAAGACAGCTCTCATTTTATATATATACTAGCTTGGGGACTCGGCGGTGCCCGCGTTATTTGAGAAAGGCATTGTGTGCCAAGATTGGTCTTTGGTACTTCAAGTCCCATCATCCATGGTCCACCCTCCTGTAAACTGTAGAAGGATGGAGACTGGGTCATGGGGGCACAGGGTGCCAAGTGTAGTCTTTTTAGGTCTTTGTTCAGGGCTGTAGTGGTCTGTGGGAAATGAAGGCTTTGAAAGTACTACAAATCCCATAATCCATGGAGGTACCTCAAGTCCCACTCTTCTCCATACGGCAGTAGAATGTAGAGTGGGTCATAGGGGCACTGTGTGTCAAGCTTGGTATTGCATTGGGCCTCTGTGTGGCAAGTGTGGTCCTGATCCGTCATTGGTGTGGGCCACTGTGCTCTAAGCAAGTGAGTTAAAGTACTGTAATTTCTGTCATCCATGGTGCATCCTACCTCAAACTGCACCAAGATTTAGAGTGCATCTTGGGGGTTTTGTGGGCCAAGTTTGGTCTTGTTCTGTCATTGTTGTGGACCTAGTCAGGATAATCAAGTAGAGGAAGCCTTACTGGCAAATCAGGTTGTGGCCTAGTCTGGGAAATCAAGTAGAGGAAGCCTTACTGCCAAATCAGATTGTAGCCTAGTCTGGGAAATCAAGTAGAGAAAGCCTTATTGCCAAATCAGATTGTAGCCTAGTCTGGGAAATCAAGTAGAGAAAGCCTTATTGCCAAATCAGATTGTAGCCTAGTCTGGGAAATCAAGTAGAGGAAGCCTTATTGCCAAATCAGATTGTAGCCTAGTCTGGGAAATCAAGTCTGGGAAATCAAGTAGAGGAAGCCTTATTGCCAAATCAGATTGTAGCCTAGTCTGGGAAATCAAGTAGAGGAAGCCTTATTGCCAAATCAGATTGTAGCCTAGTCTGGGAAATCAATTGTAGAGAAAGCCTTACTGCCAAATCAGATTGTAGCCTAGTCTGGGAAATCAAGTAGAGAAAGCCTTACTGCCAAATCAGGTTGTAGCCTAGTCTGGGAAATCAAGTAGAGGAAGCCTTACTGCCAAATCAGGTTGTGGCCTAGTCTGGGAAATTAGAGGAAGCCTTACTGCCAAATCAGGTTGTGGCCTAGTCTGGGAAATCAAGTAGAGAAAGCCTTACTGCCAAATCAGGTTGTAGCCTAGTCTGGGAAATCAAGTAGAGGAAGCCTTACTGCCAAATCAGGTTGTGGCCTAGTCTGGGAAATCAAGTAGAGGAAGCCTTACTGCCAAATCAGGTTGTGGCCTAGTCTGGGAAATCAAGTAGAGAAAGCCTTACTGCCAAATCAGGTTGTGGCCTAGTCTGGGAAATAGTAGAGGAAGCCTTATTGCCAAATCAGGTTGTGGAAATCAAGAAAGCCTTAGCCAAATCAAGCCTGGGAAATTAGAGAAAGCCTTACTGCCAAATCAGATTGTGGCCTAGTCTGGGAAATCAAGTAGAGGAAGCCTTACTGCCAAATCAGGTTGTAGCCTAGTCTGGGAAATCAAGTAGAGAAAGCCTTACTGCCAAATCAGTTGTAGCCTAGTCTGGGAAATCAAGTAGAGGAAGCCTTATTGCCAAATCAGGTTGTGGCCTAGTCTGGGAAATCAAGTAGAGAAAGCCTTACTGCCAAATCAGGTTGTAGCCTAGTCTGGGAAATCAAGTAGAGAAAGCCTTATTGCCAAATCAGATTGTAGCCTAGTCTGGGAAATCAAGTAGAGAAAGCCTTACTGCCAAATCAGGTTGTGGCCTAGTCTGGGAAATCAAGTAGAGAAAGCCTTATTGCCAAATCAGATTGTAGCCTAGTCTGGGAAATCAAGTAGAGGAAGCCTTATTGCCAAATCAGGTTGTGGCCTAGTCTGGGAAATCAAGTAGAGAAAGCCTTACTGCCAAATCAGATTGTAGCCTAGTCTGGGAAATCAAGTAGAGAAAGCCTTACTGCCAAATCAGATTGTAGCCTAGTCTGGGAAATCAAGTAGAGAAAGCCTTATTGCCAAATCAGATTGTAGCCTAGTCTGGGAAATCAAGTAGAGGAAGCCTTACTGCCAAATCAGGTTGTGGCCTAGTCTGGGAAATCAAGTAGAGGAAGCCTTACTGCCAAATCAGGTTGTGGCCTAGTCTGGGAAATCAAGTAGAGGAAGCCTTACTGCCAAATCAGGTTGTGGCCTAGTCTGGGAAATCAAGTAGAGAAAGCCTTACTGCCAAATCAGATTGTAGCCTAGTCTGGGAAATCAAGTAGAGGAAGCCTTACTGCCAAATCAGGTTGTGGCCTAGTCTGGGAAATCAAGTAGAGGAAGCCTTACTGCCAAATCAGGTTGTGGCCTAGTCTGGGAAATCAAGTAGAGAAAGCCTTATTGCCAAATCAGATTGTAGCCTAGTCTGGGAAATCAAGTAGAGAAAGCCTTACTGCCAAATCAGGTTGTAGCCTAGTCTGGGAAATCAAGTAGAGGAAGCCTTACTGCCAAATCAGATTGTAGCCTAGTCTGGGAAATCAAGTAGAGAAAGCCTTATTGCCAAATCAGATTGTAGCCTAGTCTGGGAAATCAAGTAGAGGAAGCCTTACTGCCAAATCAGGTTGTAGCCTAGTCTGGGAAATCAAGTAGAGGAAGCCTTATTGCCAAATCAGATTGTAGCCTAGTCTGGGAAATCAAGTAGAGAAAGCCTTACTGCCAAATCAGATTGTAGCCTAGTCTGGGAAATCAAGTAGAGAAAGCCTTACTGCCAAATCAGATTGTAGCCTAGTCTGGGAAATCAAGTAGAGAAAGCCTTATTGCCAAATCAGATTGTAGCCTAGTCTGGGAAATCAAGTAGAGGAAGCCTTACTGCCAAATCAGGTTGTGGCCTAGTCTGGGAAATCAAGTAGAGGAAGCCTTACTGTCAAATCAGGTTGTAGCCTAGTCTGGAAAATCAAGTAGAGAAAGCCTTACTGCCAAATCAGGTTGTGGCCTAGTCTGGAAAATCAAGTAGAGAAAGCCTTACTGCCAAGTAGAGAAAGCCTTACTGCCAAATCAGGCTGAGGCCTAGTTTGTTAAATCAGCTGAAGGAAGCCTTTTTTTTAAAGTGCACTCTCTGGCACCTTTGAAATTTTGATGTTGGAATGTTGGCCACGCAGAGTCCGTTATGCAAATTTTCCCTCAGTGGCAACCAATCTCCTTTGTCTGGTGCCTTAGAGGGTTGGAGTTCTGAGGCTGGCCAGTCAGAGCCATTTATGCAAATAATCCCGGAGTGGCAGCCAATCGAAACGCTGGCACATATTCCTCCCGTCGCTCGACCCACCCGCCCACCGCCCGCAAACACTGACTTTTATTATATGTAATAGATAGATAGATAGATTAGATAGATATTCATTCTTTGTATTTAAAAAGAATCTTGTAACCTTACTTTCCGGATAACTCTCATAGATAAATGTGTTGGGTTGCAGAACCATTGTAGTTAGTTCACTGTTACTATTTGACATGGCGTTCCTCAGCAAAAAAAAAGATATTGTTGTTATTATTCGGCCGCCTACTTAAAATCATCCACTCAGCGATCAATTGGTTACCTGATTAATAGCATTTAAGTATCACCTCGGACCGTAAGGTGACGTGCAGTAGCAGAACACATTAAAACATAGGCGAAAGCATTTAAAACTAGTTTTTAAAAATCTTTGAATTACGGATGTACATAGATTGGATCAGGGGTGCTCACACTTTTTCAGCATAGGAGCTGCTGATTAAAAAAACAAGTCCCAAAGATCACCTGCCCAGAAATGTAAAACGTATAACTTTTATCTTATTTATTTATATTTATTATTCATTTTTATGTACCGCTCCTTCCAGCAGGCTCGGGGCAGTTTACATAAAATGAAGTTAGAAAACATCAACATTTCAATTTAATAACAACAATATAAAACAGAGCATAAAAATACATCCAACCACCTTATTTCTCCCACACTGCCATATTACCACACATATTATCAGCCAGAAAGTAAGAAGAGAGGCTTTCGAACTGCAAGGCCATTTAATACTCAGCAAGGTAAACAAAGGGGCATGCAAAAATACATCCAACCACCCCATTTCTCCCACATTTCCATATTCCCCAACATATATTTCTCAAGGAACAAAGCATCCAGAGAGGCTTTGGAGCTAAAAGGCCATTTTTAAACATTAAAAGTAAACAAAGAGACATGCCACAGAACAATCAAGCACCCATCCCAAAGTAAAAAGACCGACCTTTGAGATGCGGTAAGGAAATGACCCCAAAGCGTCCTTCTTCTCCTCCGTCGTTGCTCCTATTTCCACGCCGCCAGCATGCGTGCCGCCTCCAAGAGCTCACGAGAAGTCCGAGGGGCAGAATGGGCGCTTCTGCGCATGCGCACGGGGCCAGTCATGCATCGTGTCATCCGGGCCCGCCCCCTTTGGTCTCCTACGACTCTGAGTGGCTGGAGAAGGATGGAGGGAGGAATCCAAAAGAGGGGGGCCATTCTGCCTCTTGGACTCTGGAGCTTTTGGAGGTGGCGCGCGAGCAGGGAGCGGGGAGGAGCAACGACGGAGGACTTCTTTGCAGTGTGCAGGGGCGCGTGAAGAGGACCAACAGCAAAAAAAACCTGGTCAGGGGCCTGAAGATCACCAGGATGAGGCCTGAAGATCACCCTGGTGATCCCGATCACCATTCTGAGCACCCCTGGATTGGATTAAAGAACAAGTTGTTTTCATTATTAACTGAGCAAAATAGGATGTTTCTGTTTTGGTATGTTAAAGAACTGAGAATTGCAGGTGCCCTGTGGATATTTGGCAAAGGCATTCCTCCACCTTGAAATTGTATAGACAAACTGGGGAGGCTATTTTGGCTCGTCTGTAGCTAAAAATATGCCCCTCTCTTTCTTCCATCACATCTATGATGACGTCCCTGCTTCCCCTCCAAGAGGCTGTTTTGTGCCTGGCTTCCTTGCTTTCCCATCATTGGCTCCTGGCCTGCGAGGTTTCGGCACCACCATCCTGCCTGTCAGGAGCAATTAGGGAGAGTGGCCTTTAGGAGAGCAAGGAGGGAGGAAAGCTCCTGCATGAGATAGTTAGTTACACAAGGCACATGCCCCTGGCTGTGCATGCTATGACACAGGAGGAGGATGGGCTTGCGGGGAACAGGAGGCATAGTTGGGAGCAGGAGCGGGACCAGACCATCTCTGGTTTAGACGGGAGGCATTAACCCTCTCGTCTTCCACCTCCTCCTGATCAACCTAAAACAGTATACTACTCTTAGGCCATCATGGATTCCCTGCTCTCTCTAGACCAGCTTTTCTCAACCTGGGGAGAGCTGTTTCTGAGACTTCAAGTGGGGAGGGGAGAGCAGGTGTGCTCGACACATAACAGTGTGGTGGACGTGTGGGCGAGGGAAAGTGTGCGAGACTGGAGGGAGACACACACTGATGAGTCCCTTTAAAGCAGGGGTGGGCAATTATTTTTTCCAAGGGGCCACACGAGAACCAAAAAAATTTATGGAGGGCCGCACCTAAAGGCTGAACTACATTCTAATCTACAGTATTTATTTATTTATTTACTATATTTACTATATATTACAAATAATTAATATTAACATATTCTCGGCATTACTTCGCGAACAAAGATTCAGGAAGGACTCATCCCACGCTTTTTACAAGCGCGTTGATGACTAAAAAGGCCAATCTGGGATAGGCAAGTTCGGTTGCAGAAAGCACAGCAGAAAGTCTCCTTGGGTGATGTTGTTTCCAAGTTGCGGTTCTTTCTGCGTTGTCGTTTCTCTTCGAGACCCGTTCGGCATGTCTTCTCGAAAGAGGCCGCAGCATTGTGGATAGTGCATCTCCATGCCTCCCGACGTGAGGCCAGGGTGGACCATTGTTGGTGATCAATCTGGCTGAGCCTGAGATGTTGTTTCAGGAGTCCTTATATCTCTTTTTGGGGGCACCTCTCTTGTGCTGACCCATGGCGAGTTCACCGTGCAGTAGTATCTTTGGGAGGCGGTGGTCCTCCATCCCAGAGACGAGCCCTGCCCAGCGCAGCTGTGTTCTCAATAGCATGGCCTCAAGGCTGGCGATCCCTGCTTGCTCAAGGACAGCAACATTCGTCACATAGTCGGTCCAGTGTATATTTAGGATTGTGCGAAGACAGCGCTGATGAAAGTGTTCGAGGAGTCGTAGGTGTTGGCGATAGGTGACCCATGTTTCAGACCCACAGAGGAGAATAGACAGTATGATAGCTCTGTACCCACTGATTTTGGTGCTTTGCCTCAGGTGCTTGTTGTTCCAGACTCTTTTGTGAAGCCTTCCGAATGCACTATATACCTTTGATAATCTGTAATTATCTCTTTGTCAATCTTGGCGTCTGAAGAGATGATGCTTCCCAGGTAGGTGAACTGCTGGACGGGCTCAAGCACAGATGTGCCTATGCTGACGTGAGGATGATGGTGTTCTTCCTGTGGTGCGGGCTGGTAGAGGTCGACTTCCAGCCCAAACAGCTCTGCAGCTGCTGCAAAGCAGGATGTTAGGCGCTGCAGGGCTGCTTCTGAATGGGCGACAAGGGCAGCATCGTCAGCAAAAAGCAGCTCACAGACTAGATAGTTTAGAGTCTTAGTGAGAGCCCTCAGACGGCTGAAGTTGAACAAGCTGCCAACAGTACGATAGCGTATATACTGTATATGCCGTCTTCTTCTTCAAGGTCTGCCGTAGCCCTTTGGAGCATCATGCTGAAGAAGATTGTAAATAGGGTTGGTGCAAGAACACAACCTTGTTTCACTCCATTAGTTATGAGAAAGGGCTCCGAGAGAGCATCGCCGTATCTGACTTGACCGTGCTGGCCCTCATGTAACAGGATAATCATTTTGAGGAATTTGGGGGGAAATCCCAGACGTTCCAGGACCTGCCACAGACCTTTTCTGCTCACAGTGTCGAAGGCTTTGGTGAGGTCGACAAATGTTACATATCGAACAAAGGACTGATTAACATATTAATATATCAAGAAATATTCATATATTATTAGTATTAATATCTTAATTATTATATTATAGTATATATATAGACATTATAATATATTGAAATTATAATAAAATATAACATTATTATATTTATTATATTATTATAAAATTATTATAAAATAATAATAAAAACCACTAAAATTAAATTAAATTAAAGAAGACAAGGTGAGAACCAAGATGAAGGCTGACATCCTCAAGAGAGGAAGGATACCAAGATGGAATGGCCCAATGGCCCCAGCCCAGAGGATGGCAAAGCGGACCCAGCCGCCGCCGTCACAGCAGAGCAGAGCAGCAGGTGATCGGAGGCTGCAGGCCTCCGCCCGCTCTCGTCCCCAGCTGTTCCCCAGATGATCGCCCTGCTATGGAGTGCCTGCATCCCTGGAGCCGATTCTGTCCGGCCCCACCCCTGACGCCCTTCTCCCCGGGCCGGACAGAATCGGCTGCCGGGGCACAACCGGTCTGCGGGCCGTAGGTTGCCCACCCCTGCTTTAAAGCATGAGGGTTCTACATGAGAAGTTTGGCCCAATTCTATCATTGGTAGGGTTCGGAATGTTTTTAAATGTACTTATACACTCAGTGTGAAACCTGGGCCTGTTTCGATGAACACAACATAGATATCCTGGCAGGAATGGCAGAAAGACAAACTTCCCATACAGAACTCCCATAACCAAGAGAAAATACTATAAGAGTTTGGTGGGCATTGACCTTGGGTTTTGGAGTTGTAGTTCACCTATATCCAGAGAGCACTGTGGACTGAAACAATGCTGGATCAGGACCAAACTTGGCATGAATACTCAATATGCCCAAATGTGAATACAGATGGAGTTTGAGGAAAATAGACCTTGACATTTGGGAGTTACAATTAACACACAATCAATGAGCATCCTGAACTCTTGCAACAATGGAATTGAACCAAACTTCGCATATTGAACTCTCATTACCAACAGAAAGTACTGAAAGGGTTTGCTTGGGAATTGACCTTGAGTTTGGAAGTTGTAGTTCACCTACACCCAGAGAGCACTGTGGACTCAAACAATGTTATGATATGTTGTTTGTTTTCTATCCAGAATCACAATGTTGGAAGGAGGCTCACCACTTTAAGGTCCCTAAAACAGGCATGGGAAAACTTCGGCCCTCTGGGTGCTTTGGACTTCAACTCAGTGAAGGAAGGAGGGGCACGGCCAACGCCGACGCAAGGGAGGTGGAGGCGGAGGGAAGTCCCGCCGCCCCCTCCTCGCTCACGTCGGTCCCGCCCCTCCTTCCTTCAGTGAGGAGGAAGGAGGCCCCCCGCAAGCGGCCCCCCCCTTACAAACAGCCCCACCCCCCGAGGCGGGGGCGGTGCTTCCAGAGTGTGGCCTAGGGTGCCACAGTTAATCCGGGCCTGGCTTGGAGCACCGTGGCCAGGTTGTCTCTGGATAGGTAGGGGGCCAGACGCCTAGCTTGCCGCAGGTGGAAAAAGGCGGTTTTGCTGACGCTGGAGACCTGGGCCTCCATCGACAGCAATGGGTCAAAAACAACCCCAAGGCTCTTATTTGAGGATGTGGGGCATAATGCCTTGCCATCCAAGCTAGGCAGCCGGACCTCCCCACCATGGATCCCCATCTCCTTCTGCAGAACCTCAATCCTCGAAATAGATTTGTCAACACTAGAAATCCCAGGGCTCAAAAGACAGGTGACCACCTGTAAAAGAATCCACATGGAGCAAACATGCCTTCTTTGGTTCTACGAGTTATTCCTCTTTCTCTCGCTTCTGCAATATAATTAGTGACATCGCTTTTAGCAGCTGCCATTCAATGCTGTTACTATTTTCTCCTCCATCTGACTCAACTGATTATACTGTGTGGATGTGGATGGGTTCCAATAATGGAGCTGAAAGATGAAAGGAGCTTCGAGAGTCACGTTTGGTTCTAGAAGATGAATTTTAAATTAATTGTGGGGGTGTTGCATGTTATGAATAACTTTTCAGTAACTTTAAAGCATAGGTTCTTTTTATTGCAATTTTGCAGTAAGAGAAAGGGTATCAGAACTTTTACGCTTACACAAAGAACAACATTGGACATACAGATTCTATATATCTACACTAGCTGACCTGGCCACGCGTTGCTGTGGCGTTTTTGAAAAGCACAATCAAATGTCTTGCAACCCCTAAAAGCTGTTCAATTATGCTGTATTCTTAAGTATGAGTCGTTTATTGGTGGGATGTTTGTAACTAGGGGACTGCCTGTGTATGTAAGTATGTATGTCTGTAAATATATATAAATATATAAATATTTGTCTGTGTACATATGTGTGTTTGCTTGTGTATATGTGTGTATGCGTGTATTCTCCCATTCCTTTTCCTCCCTCTCTCCCCTTCCTTCTTTCCTCCATTCTCCTTCTTCCTTCCTTCCTTCCTTTCTCCCCTTCACCCTTTCCTTCTCTCCTTCCTTTTCCCTCCCTCTCCCCCTTCCTTCTTTCCTCCATTCTCCCTCTTCCTTCCTCTTCCTTCCTTTCTTTCTCCCGCTTCACCCATTCCTTCTCTCCTTTCTTTTCCTTCCCTCCCTCTCCTTCGTTCTTTCCTCCATTCTCCCTCTTCCTTCCTTCCTCTTCCTTCCTCTTCCTTCCTTTCTCTCCCTTCACCCTTTCCTTCTCTCCTTCCTTTTCCCTACCTCTCGAGGAGGAGGAGCAGCTGGCGCTCGGCATGGCTCAGGCTCCAAGGAGGCGGAGGCGGCAGCGGCAGCAAGGGAGGGGGCCGTTGAGGGAGGAGGAGGTGGCGGCGACATGCGCTGCTGCTGCTCTTGCTGCTTCTTCCTCCTCCTCCGCCTCCTCCTCGCCGGCTCTGCTGCCGCCAGGGCCTTCCTCGCTGCCCTCAGCGCACCTCCCTTTGTTGCATGGCGATGGCGGCGAGGGCACCTCCTGCTCCTGCTCGGGCTCCGGCGGCTTCTCTCCTTCTCCGGCTCCCGCTCGGGAAGGAGAAGGCGGCAATGGCGGCTCCAGCCCCACCCCTGGCTCGTCCTGCTCCTCCTTCCCCTCCTCCGCGCGTGGTAGGTGGTTTTTTTTAGTTTGGGAGGGGGGAGGAGAGGAGCGTATGCGCCATTTTGTTGTCTGGCGCAGTGGGTTATGGGAATTGTAGTCCCAAACGTTTTTACGGTTTTTTTGTATGTTGTCTTTAATTTGGGGAGGGGGGGTTAGCTGTAAACATAGCGAGTAGGGTTGTGAGTCTATGTGGGCTAGTTTTGTGTGTCTGCCTTGCGTGGTTTTGTTGCCTATATTCCTAGAACCACGGATGTTACATTTTTATATATATAAGATTGAATTCACAAACAACCTACAGTTTCATTGGCTACCAAACAAAACAAAAGGGGAATACATTTTTACTGAGCATTCAGACACACCAACATTCATCCATCACCATTCATCCAAACACTACCATATCCCAGTGTTTCTCAACCTTCCTAATGCCGCGACCCCTTAATACAGTTCCTCATGTATTTATTTATTTAAAACTTTTATACCCCGGCCTTCTCACCTCCGAAGAGGGACTCAGACCGGCAAACAGCAAGTATTCAATGCTAACATTTAAAATCTAAAAACATCCTAAATTTACAATAAAATTTACAACAAAATACAATACAATAAACACATTTAAAAAGCCTTTCACCAAAGTAAAATCAAGTCCAACTTCATACATATATTCGGTCCAACTTTAGTCGCTTCGCGATCTCCTTCATTCTGCGAAGGCCTCATTGCACAGCCACGTTTTCACCCGCTTCCTAAAAGTCAGGAGGGAGGGGGCGGATCTAATTTCATTCGGGAGGGAATTCCACAGCCGGGGAGGGGGCCACCACAGAAAAGGCCCTGTCCCTCGTCCCCATCAGACGCGCCTGCGAAGGTGGTGGGACCGAGAGCAGGGCCTCTCCAGACGATCTTAGCACTCTTTACGGTTCATAGGGGAGAATACGTTTGGACAGGTAAACTGGGCCAGAACCGTATAGGGTTTTGTAGGTCAACACCAGCACTTTGAATTGTGCTTGGAAGCTAATTG
Source organism: Anolis apletophallus (assembly GCA_030556195.1). Classification (NCBI taxonomy): domain Eukaryota; kingdom Metazoa; phylum Chordata; class Lepidosauria; order Squamata; family Anolidae; genus Anolis; species Anolis apletophallus. Next base: position 12,105,172 of record JARBWK010000016.1, read on the forward strand.
GCAGCCAGTGGAGCTGGTGCAACAGGGGAGTTGTGCGCTCCCTGTACCCCGCTCCCATTAGTAGTCTGGCTGCTGCGCACTGGACTAATTGCAGTTTCCGGGCAGTCTTCATATGCAACCCCACGTAGAGAGCGTTGCAGTAGTCTATACGGGATGTAACCAGAGCGTGGACCACCGTGGCCAAGTCTGGTGACCACCAAACTTGGCACATAGAACTCCCATGACCAACAGAAAAAACTGAAAGCGTTTGGTGGGCATTGACTTTTGAGTTTTGGAGTTGTAGTTTGCCTACGTCCAGAGAGCACAGTGGACTCAAACTTGGATCTGGACCAAACTGGGCACAAATACTCAATATGCCCAAATATGAACACTGGTGGAGTTTGAGGAAAATAGACCTTGACATTTGGGAGTTGTTGTTGCTGGGATTGATAGTTCACCTACAATCAAAGAGCATTCTGAATGCTACCAATGATCGAATTGAACCAATCTTGGTACACAGAACTCTCATAACCAACAGAAAATAATGGGTTTGGTGGGCACTGACCTTGAGTTTTGGATTTGTAGTTCACCTACATCCAGATAGCACGGTTAACTCAAACCATGATGAATCTGGACCAAATTTGGCACGAATACCCAATATGCCCAGATGTGAAGACTGGTGGAGTTTGGGGAAAATAGACCTTTACATTTGGGAGTTGTATTTCTGGGATCTATAGTTAACCTACAATCATCTAGCACTCCGAACCCAGCCTACAATGGAGCTGCACCAATCTTGGCACACTACCTACATGGCCGACATTGAGGGGATGTTTTTGAATTCTTGGAGTTGTAGTTCACCAACACCCGTTTTCCATACAGCGGAAACGGACTTCCCTGCACAGAATCCAAAACTCCAAAACCGCACTCCTTCCTCTTCTCATGAGAGGCATACACCATCTCCTTCCATAGAGCAGCGTTTCTCAACTTGCGGGTTGGGACACCTGGGAGGGAGCACGAGGAGGTTTCAGAGGGGTTGCCGAAGACCACTAGGAAACAGGCGGTGAATCCTCCCACCAAAAGCCCTCCTCCACTGTGAATGGCTGGCCTTCCAGCCAAGGGGAGGTCTGTTTCTGAGACGCCAAGTGGGGAGGGGAGAGCAGGCGTGCTTGGCTCATGGCAGCTTGGTGCGCCTGTGTGGGCGAGAGAGAGCGTGCGACACTGGAGGGAGGCTTACGCCAGCGAGTCTCTTCAAGGCATGGGAGTTCTGTGTGGGAAGCTGGGCCCAATTCTATCACTGGTGGGGTTCAGAATGCTCTTTGACTGTAGGTGAACTATACATCCTAGCAACTACAACTCCCAAATGTCAACCCCACCAGTATTCAAATTTGGGCATATCCGGTATTTGTGCCAAATTTGGCCCAATAAATGAAAATACATCCCGCATATCAGATATTTACATTATGATTCATAACAGGAGCAAAATTACTGTTATGAAGTAGCAACAAAAATAATTTGATAGTTGGGGGTCACAAAATGTGGGACTGTATTAAGGGGTCGTGGCATTAACCTACATTCAAAGAGCACTCTGAACCCAGCCCACAATGGATCTGCACCGAATTTTGCACACTACCTACATGGCTCACATTGAATACTGGTGGGGTAGGGGAGGGGGGCTGTTTTTGAATTCTGGGAGTTGTAGCTCACCAATACCAAAAGGGAAGAGAAGGACAGGCAGAGAGATCTTGAGGGCCGGAGAGATGCACAGTGGTAACAACAGCTGTGCTTGCAATCAGAAGGTTGCATGTTTGATTCCCGGGCTGGTCTAAACACCCAGCTGTGAGCCCTGTCCACTGTTCACCTAACAGTTTGAAAACAGCCCAGCTGTGAATAGATGAACTAGGGACCGCTAAGCGGGAAGGATTTTTACAAAAGGACTTTTACAACACCTGAATAAAAAAGAAAGAAAGATCGGCTGTCGGAAGGTGGAATGTGGAAACAGAGGCTCTCCGTCATGAGGATGAAGCAACAGCACCCCCTTGTGACGTAATGATGTAATGGAGCAACTGCACCCTGTGACGCAGCCAGAAGAAGAAAAAATCCATCTAAAATTGTATTTGTTGTATTGTAATTTATGTCAACCAGCAGGGATTGTCTGCCATATGTGTAATGTAATCCACTCTTGAGTCCCCTTTGGGGTGGGAAGAGCGGAAATAAATAAAGTGTATTATTACTATTATTCTCTGCCAAGGGGGTTCCTAAGCCCATTAGAAATATGTATTTTCTGATGGTCTTTGGTGACCCCTCTGTAACCCCCCTCACCACCCCGCCCCCCAATTCGTCCTGACCACTAGGTCAGGAAATGCTGACCTAGAGAGAATCCATCATATACAGTGTCCCTGGGTTAAATGGTATATATAGGTAACATACGCTTTTTTGAAACAACTGACTCAAAGATAGACATGATGAGAATATTAAATCCAGTGTTGATCCCTCTCTGGAGTGGATCTATTGTAATGCGTTGAGTTTAGCAGTTGTCACTTATGTAAATCTTGATTTCAATGGGTCTACTGTAGCTTCTAGGGGTGGATATCTCCGGTTTTAAATACTTTGAAATCCGTTAATTTTCGTATTTGAAATTATTACGACCCTATATCGACCCTCCCCGTCCAAACCGGAAGTGACCTTTTTAAATCGAAACCAGGTCAGCCATTTACGTAAAGGGCGCGTGATTAGGTCGCTTCCACTCTTTGGTTGTCATCTGGCGAGAGGGGAGTGGAAGGCAGCATCTCCTCTCGCCAGATGACACCCAAACATGGGTTAAAAATAGCCCCCGTTTGGGTCTCGGCTGGCGAGAGGAGGGTGCCAGGCTGCCCCCTCCACCCTCCTGTCGCCATCTGACACATGGGTTAAAGGGAACCCTTGTTGGTTTCTGGGCTGGCAGAGGGGAAGGGAGGCGCCTGCCTTCGCCCCTGCGAGCTCAGAATCCAACCCACGTTCCCTTTAACCTGGGTTGGTTTCTGGGCTGGCAACAAGCCCCATCCACTCCTCCCTTCCTCCCCCCGCAAGCTCAAGGCGTCCCGGGTTCTATTTAATCCGGGACGCCTTGAACTTGCCCGCTCAGATGCATACCGGGCTAAATATAACCCGGGATGCTTCGGAGGGGGAGGGAGGAAGAGTGGCTGGCTTGCTCTCCATTCTTCCCTCCCAGCTGGCATAACAAATAATAATGAAAATTCATTATTAATTACGTTTTAATTACGGAATTTATTTTTTAAAAATTGGAATAGTTTCTATAACAACCCAGCAACGGAGATCCCCTCCCCCAAGTTTAGAATCAAATTTATTATGGATCAACCACCCTAGTAGCATCGAGTAACATTGGAGCAAACCCATTTATTTGGACTGAAACATAGCAGGCCTTTGCAAATCTTTTGCCTTGCTACTGTTGAGGTGATTATTAATATATTGTGTAAAAAAATAAAATATGTAGGTTATTTTGTGCACGTCTGTTTATAAGTTGTCATTGTTGTTGCTGCTGCTGCATGCCATTCATTTCAACCTGGTTTGCTATTATCCACGGTTTCCTCTTTCTGTGGTATGTTCAAGATCCGATCGCTGCAGACATGATAGTTGTCATTTGCAAAAAGAGCAAGTTTGCATACAGAGTACAGACCATTCCTTCTCAAACTCATTCCTGCAGATACCGATGGGTCTGGCCTTGATTCAGGTGATGCTGCCAGGCATGGTTCTCGTGATTTGATGATCGAGAAAAAAGAGGCAACGTTCTGGGTCGGCATGCATGGTTTGGTGCGATAAGGGATAATAAACACGGCCCAAGGGTGACGTATAAAGGGAGAAGATGGATTGGGCTCACGATGTGGCTGGATCTCAGCCTTTCTTCCATGATCGAGATCACACCAATGTAAATAGTAGAAGAGGGACAGCATGTTATAATAGCTTGAGTGATGGACTAGGACACTTGGGAAACCAGGGTCCAAATCCTTACTCAGCCATAGAAAGTCATTAGGTGACTTTGGGCAAGCCATGCTGTCTCAGCCACGAACGAACCTGGCCCTGAAACCCCATGATAGGTTTGCCCTAAGGCAGTGTTTCTCAACCTTCCTAGTGCCACGACCCCTTAATACAGCTCCTCATGTTGTGGTGACCCCCAACCATAACATTATTTTCGTTGCTACTTCATAATTGTCATTTTGTGCCTCTTATGAATCATATAAATATCTGATATGCAAAATGTATTTTCATTCACTGGACCAAATTTTGCACAAATACCCGATATGCCCAAATTTTGAATACTGAATCCATAAGGTTCTAGGACAGTGTTTCTCAACCTTCCTAATGGCATGACCTCAATACAGTTCTTCATGTTGTGGTGACCCCAACCATAAAATTATTTTTTGTTGCTACTCCATAACTAATTTTGCTACTGTTATGAATCGTAAGCGTCAATATCGG
>JARBWK010000016.1:12768351-12882568 GCA_030556195.1 Anolis apletophallus
TATCTGCTTCGCTGCCTCCCATCTCCCACCTGGTCCGCTCCTTCCCGGGAGAATGCTCCCCCGAGATCCCATGCTAAAAACTCTACAGGTGAACTGGGCAAAGGCACTGCTGACCAATCTTGCTCTGGGCCTTCCAACTCGTCCTCCGAGTCCCCTTCAGCCTGTGCGGGTCCCAATGGCATCGGGACCCCCGGCGCCTCACCCCCTCCCAGTGGCACGAACGAACCCATGGGTGCTACAGGTATTTACCAACACCAGACAGCAAATGTCGTAGTAAACGGCATTAGATCAGATCCGTTAGAAATATCAAGAGGAACAAGACAGGGATGCCCACTGTCTCCCCTAATTTTTAATTTTATTTTCGAACTTCTGCTTAAAAAGATCAATAGAGGTAAAAAAATTAAAAGGCCTAAAAATTGGCAAAGAAAGCCACAAAGTGTTTGCTTTTGCAGATGATTTAGTTTGTGTTATTGAAGAGCCTTTATCAAATATAGACTCCTGGCTGAAGGAAATAGAAAAATTCGGAGAGATCTCCGGCTTTAAGCTAAACAAGAAAAAGTCAAAAATAATAACAAAAAACATAGAAGGAAAAGATCAGAAGCTGATCGAGAATAAAACAGGCATGGAGATTGTAAAGAAATTCAAATACCTTGGTATTACACTGACTAATAATAACTGCCAATTGGTTAAAATAATCATGAGAAGCTCTGGAAGGAGATTAGAAATGATATGACAAAATGGAAAACTTTTAATTTGTCCTTAATGGGTAGGATCTCGACCATTAAAATGAAAATTTTCCCAAAAATTAATTTCCTTTTTCAAATGCTTCCTATCTTAAAGAACCCTCAGATGTTGAAAAAGTGGCAAACTGATCTTGCAAGCTTTATTTGGCTAGGAAAAAAACCTAGAATAAAGCAAAAGCACCTTCAGGAAAAATCGGACCAAGGGGGCTTTGGCCTCCCCAATCTGACTAAATATTATGAGGCAAATTGCCTAGAAGGGATGAGAGATTGGGCACTACTAAAAACAGAGACAGATTGAATTTGGAAGGGTTTAAAACAAATTTGGATGGCATGGATACTTGATATAATAACAAAACGATCCAGGATTCAAATTTTAAAAACCATATCATCAGGTCAGCCTCCCTAAATGTATGGAATAAATTTAAAAGATACTCTATCCAAAAATACCTCTTTGGACTTCGCCCCTAAGCTTTCAGATAAAGATATCTGACACTGATTACTGGCCAACTTATGCGAGCTACTAAATAAAGAAGGGCACTCATTTACCTTAAAAAGCAAGAGGAACTGACAAATGGAAACTAAACTGGTTCCAGTACAACCAGATATTAAAAAGATATAAGGAAGATAAAAAAACAGGCTGGACCGCACTCCCGTCAAAGGGGAAAAATCTGGCTAAGATCGGAAAAGAAAACGGTCAGTAAAATATATAATTTCTTGCTCGAAGAAGATAAGGAAAAGGGTGTAAACAAGGATTATATGGTAAAATGGGAAGCCAACCTGGGTTTTAAGATATCAAGGGAAGATTGGGAGAATGTATGGAGGGTGAAACAGAGATATAATTATGCCTACTGCCTGAAAGAAAACATCTACAAAATGATGTATAGGTGGTATATAACGCTCACCAACTAGCCCAAATATACAAAAATGATAACGACAAATGCTGGAAATGCCAAGAAGAAAGGGGGACTTTCTTTCACCAATGGTGGACGTGCAAAAAAGCCACCTCCTATTGGAACTTGATACACAACAATATATTGAAAATATTCAAAAGCAATTGGGAGAAAAAACCCGAACTCTACCTGCTAAATATCACCGCCAATTAAAAGTAAAACAACTGACAAACTATTGACTTATCTTATCATTGCAGCCAGGCTTCTATCACGCCAGATGCTGGAAAACAACTGAAATCCCTAAAGAGGAGGAATGGATCAAAAGGCAATTGATATCGCTGAAATGGACAAACTAACCTGTTTACTAAGAAATAATACTAGTAAACCTTTTGAGGAAACCTGGAAGCCATTTATAGACTTCATCAAAGAGAAAGAAAATATAACTTTGAAAGGATTAAGACTCTAAATACGGTCATAATGACCAAAGAAATCTAGAAATATTTCTTCCTGCCCTGTGTTTGTTCTTTAAGAAACTCAAATTTAGAGATGTGAAGTCAACAATTCTCCTTTTTTAAATCTTTTCGCTATCTCTTATCATTTCTATTCACCACTTGCTCGGGCTAAGGATCTTTTTCCGCCTCTTCCTGAAACCCTGCCCCCCCCCCCCCACTCTATCCCGAGCTCTCCCCTTCTCCTACACCTTTCTTCTCTCCTCTACCCCTGTCCCTTCCCCCTAGTCAGTTGTGGTTCGCCCTGGCCTTAGAGTCATAGGACCATACTCTCTATTTCTTTCCACTTTTATTCTACGTGTGAGCGTTGGTAGGCCGCTCAATAATCACACTCACTGGTATTGAGGAAATGCTTTATGAGTCCTAATCCAAGGCAGTAAAAACTGTACTGAAGCCTTCCCTCAAAATCCCTGCTCAAAACTCCCGAGCCCCCTCCCCTCTGGCGAAGAGCCAATCCTTGAACAGATAACCCCGAACCCCACCCCTCTTGTCCTTTTTCGGCGGGAACTCCAACAGCTCAGAAACAACAGGGAACAACATGGAACAAGGAGAACCAAAATGGCGGCCGCGCCTCCGATCGCTCGGTCCTCTTCCAAGATGGCAGCCGCGTCTTTGTCCATTGCGCTATCCCGCATTGGACAAGGCGCCGCTGACACTACGTGTCTATCTGCTCTTGTATAAGGCATATTTTGTCGATGCCTTGTTACTTTGTTTGTACTTCTTATTTTAAACTCAATAAAAATTTTAAAAAAAGGGTTGTTGTGTGTTTTCTGGGCTGTATGGCCATGTTCCAGAAGCATCCTCTCCTGATGTTTCGCCGGCATCTATGGCAGGCATCCTCAGAGGTTGTGAGGTCTAGGAAAATACGGTTTATACTGTATATCTGTGGAATAATGTCCAGGGTGGGAGAAAGATCTCTTTGTCTGTTTGGCGGGGATGAGAGACGGGGCCTTCTCAGTGGTGGCCCCTCAGCTATGGAACGCCCTTCCTAGGGACATTAGATCAGCCCTCCCTTCTAACATTCCGGAAAAAAAGTCAAAACTTGGCTGTTTGAGCAAGCGTTTGAAAACGCAGTGTAACAGATATAGGAACAATTAGGAGATCGGACTACATTTTTATCTATGAAGACAAAAATGATTTGTTTACTGAACTTGTTATGGTTTTATATTTTATATTAATGTTTTTAAATGTTTTAAATCAGGGGTGCTCACACTTTTTCAGCATTCAAGCTACTTATAAAGCAACCAAGTCAAAATGGTCTACCCAGAAGCTCCTGCAGGCCAGGCGCTGAAGCCGACGCAGCAGCAGGGAGGTTTGCTATGTCGGCGTGGCTGGCGTGGCAGCGCCCTTCCCAGAAGATGGCGGCCTACGCGGCCGCGTACTTCACGTATACGTCGGACCGCCCTGATTATTATTATTATTATAGCGGTGCCAAACTGCACAAATTCTGCTGCGTAGATGGACTCAAAGCAAGACAAGCATTAAATAAGACTGGGACTGCAAACGGATGACAAAGCAACCTCAACGCCGACAATATTCAAGATTAGCAGAGAGATAAATTGATAAGATCCACTCTGGGATATGGAATCGCTGGCGCATTTGCAGCTTGATATTCCCTTAATCCCATCTTTATTTTTAGCGCATAAATAAAGCTCGGCACATGCCATTTTCCCCAGAACCTCGAGCAATTCACAAGGTGTTTCCTCCCATTCGCCTATCCTTGACATTCTTCCACGGACATCAAAACAACGAGAGGAGCAAAGGCAATGCATTGGCTCCTTGGCTTGCACATTGTTCTGGCACGGCTAAAAATACTGAACTCGCTGCAGAAGAGAGATTCTCAAAAGATATATGTGCAAACATACCAAGCGCACACATTGCATATAGCGTCAAAGGAAATGCATTCAACTTGGGGACTAATCTTTACGCTGTTGAGTGCAAGCTGTAGCAAGTCTAAATGGAGAACAAATCAGCGTATAAGCTGTTACCATCAACATAAAAAGCAATGAAGATCTGTCTCTTCCAGCAGGACTTCCCGGACGGTTTCAAACTATGACATTTTAAAGTGATATATGAATGGCTTTCAGGCATAATGGTTGGCATTTAAATCTCAGGTTGAAATGTTTGAAATCTATGTATTTTTAGTTCTAGATTGCCTCTTAATGCAGCGTTTCTCAGCCTGGGGGCTGGGACCAATGTTGAGGTCGCGAGGGTGTTTCAGAGGGGTCTCCAAAGACCACCACAAAACATATTTTTCTGATGGGCTTAGGAACCCACTTGGCAGAGAAGGCTGAAGATCTCTCCGCCTGTCCTTCTCTTCCTTTTGGAAACAGACCGTGAATTAGGGTTGCCATATGTCCCTTATTCTAAGGGACGTCCCTTATTTTGGCCCTAAAATTTGTGTCCCTTATTTTCAGGCCCTGTCCCTTATTTTTGACTAGCAGGACAGGACTGGGCGGGGTTGACCAGAGGAAGGTGCGCGCTGCGGTTTCCACGGCAATGCCTGCCCGGGGATTCCAACTTGCAGGGCAGCCTGCGTCCCCGTTGGAAGGAAGAGGCGATACAGGACTTTTTCAAAGCACAGTAGACTAATTAACCATTACCCAAGGGGAATGTTGGATCATGTTGGATAAAGCTAGTTTCTGGTTGCTTGAGAGTTACTCTTAAAATAGGCCTAGCTATGCATCCCAATACTATACAATGCTGTGTATCCCATACTATACTATTCCATTAACTATTGACATAATAATCATGAAGATGTACTGTCTTATAAAATTTATTTTATTTTAATGTTTAGATGGTGCACGTTTATTATTTATTTATTTATTATTTCGCATTTGTCTGTCGCCCCCCCCCCCCCAACGGCTCGGGGCGACTTACAACAGTTCGTAAAAAACAATTGTCAGATAACTCATAAAACCACACTAAGTCCAGTACGATGGAATTACAATTAGCACAGTTGAAGCAACAAATGGAGTCGCAGTGGGCTGACAGCTAGGCGGTGCAAGCTACAGTTTAGCTAACTCCGAAGGCTTGTTGGAACAGCAATGTCTTAACTGCTCTCCTGAACGGGAGGAGGCCCTGGGTGGCACGGATGCCGGCGGGCAGTGCGTTCCACATGGTAGGGGCTGCAACAGAGAAAGCCCGGTGGCGGGTTGCGGACCGATGGTAGGTCCTCACATTTGGGATGACCAGGAGATTTAGCTCTTCGGAGCGCAGTGATCTGGTGGGATGATATGGGACAAGGCGGTCCCGCAGGTACACTGGCCCCAGACCATGTAAGGCCTTAAAAGTCAGGACTAACACTTTGAAGGCAATCCGGCATTCAATTGGGAGCCAGTGCAGTTCGCGCAGGATTGGCGTGATGTGGTGGCCAATCGGGACCCCTGCCAGGAGTCGCTGCAGCGTTCTGCACCAGCTTGAGTCTCCGGATTACCGACAGAGGAAGGCCAATGTAAAGAGCGTTACAGTAGTCCAGCCTCGAGATGACCGTGACTTGGATCACTGTGGCTAAGTCGCGCCGGGACAAAGAGGGGGCCAGCTTCCTCGCCTGGTGAAGATGGAAAAATGCTACCCTGCTGACGCTGGAGACGTGGACCTCCATCGACAACAGGGGTCCAAGGTTACTCCTAAGCTCTTAACAGAGGGCGACAGACATAATGTCACGCCGTCCAGGGTTGGAAGCTGAACATCCCTACAGCCCGGAGGACCCAGCCACAGGATCTCCGTCTTTGCCGGATTCACCTTCAACCTACTGGCTCGCAGCCATCCAGTGACGGCCTCAAGGCAACGATGGAAATTATCGGTACGGATTTGAGGCTGCCCTCCATCTTCAAGATAAGCTGGGTGTCATCAGCGTACTGATGGCACACCAGCCCAAAACTACGCACCAGCTGGGCAAGTGGTCGCATATAGATGTTAAATAAGAGGGGGGAGAGAATAGCCCCCTGAGGAACCCCGCAAAGAAGCGTTTAAAGTCAGCAAAGTCAAGTACTAAATACAGATGGAGAAAAGAAGGTAGTTCTGATAATGTTTTTTTCTGCATGACAAAGCATGCAAAAACATACCATGTTCTGTTAAGAGGGTGTAAGTCAGGTTTTTTTGTGAGTTTCAATCATTATCTTATTCTGTTAATAAAACTATTTCTACCTAATGTTTGAGTTTCAAGTTTTTAATGAAGTGTCCCTTATTTTTGTGAAAAATCCCGTAAATGTCCCTTATTTCTTATATCAAAAGTGGCAACCCTACCGTGAATCCTCCCACCAAATGCCCTCCTCTGCTGTGATTGGCCGGCCTCTCAGCCAAGTTGAGGGCTGTTTCTGAGACTCCAATCATGGAGGGGAGAGCAAGCGTGCTCAGCGCATGGCAGCGAGGGAGAGCATACGAGGCTGGAGGGAGTCCCTTCAAGGCATGGGTGTTCTGTGTGGGAACGGAATGGCCCAATTCTATCGTTGGTGGGGTTCAGAATGCTCTTTGATTGTAAGTGAACTATAAATCCCAGCAACGACAACTCCCAAATGTCAAGATCTTTTTCCCCCAAACTTCACCAGTGTTCACATTTGGGCGTATTGAGGATTCATGCTACGTTAGTGTCCGGCCCCAGCCATCCACTACCACAGTTCCCAGCATCCCTTGGGGCAACCAAACTCAGGCAGGCAGATTTCTGGCCCTGTTTACCAGTCTCAAGAAATCCAGCTGCAGTCTGTGTGTGTGAAACTGTGTTCAAGGCTGTTACAAGCGGAGAGGCCTTTTCCTTGATAAGAGATGCTGGGAAACCGAAAGCTGATTGCTCCTTAGTGCAGCTGACAGAGATAATTGGCTTGCATACCTTTCTCTGGGGAAAGAGGGGTGCAACTCCAGATGGGATTCTACTGGTGAGAACCGAAATGAATGCCAACCTGTGTCAAGACTTCAAAGGAATGCAAGGGTATAACTGGGCAGACTGGGAACGTCTATGCATCTCGAGACAACGTAACTTTCAACCAAGACCAAGGGCTGGGCGGATCGTAGCCGCCCTGTATTGAACTCTGTTTTGCTAAGCTGTCTCTACCTTGCTTTGGACTAGCCCTTTCGGGCAAGAAGATCCCTCATGTATCCATTTTATTCTGGACTATTGCATTGCAATACTTAACGTTCACCAAGACCAGGACCGACGGTTGGTAGCCGCCTGCATATGGATTCTGTTTGCCAAGTTGCTTTTACTTTGTTGGAATTGGCCTTTGTCAAAAAGATCCTTCCGTGCTTAATGCTTTTGGACTTGTTATTGTTTTCCGTGATGCCGAGGAACCTCTAGAGACTAAGTATTACCTTTTCTTATTAATTACATTGCCAAGCTCCACTGAAGGGACCCAAGGGGGTCTTCTTTGTTTTGGGACTTTACTTTGCTTTACCAAGTGTGGGGTCCAACGTGGCCATTGGATTGGCCTTTGAGGCATCAACAGGCTGCGTCCTTTGGAACCTACAGAGACTACTTTGCTGCTATATTGCTACAGCATTTTGAGCTATTACTTTGGCCTGGAAAACCTCCAGGGGCTGAACTTTATTACTTAATTGCTACAACCCATTTTGGGACTAGATTACCTTTGTCTTTGCAACTGCAGGAGACTGAACTCTGATACTTTATTTCTCCCAGCTTTTTGAAGCATTATTCCTATGCCTTTCCTATTTCATTTATTCTAAATAAAGCTTTGAACTGCTGTTGGTCTTATGTGGCTTGCTAGGGGGATCTCCAGGGACCTTGAGGTGTTAGAGTTAGGTCTAGATCAGACCTGGGCAACCTACGGCCCGCGGGCCGGATGCGGCCCGGCAGCCGATTCTGTCCAGCCCGGGGAGAAAGGCATCGGGGGGCGGGGCCAAGAGGAAGGGGTGCCGCTGCCGCCATCCCATCGCGGGCTGTAGAGGTGGCTTTGGAGTGCCTGCCACCCCGGGAGGCGATCCGGGCCTGCAGCAGGAGCAGTCAGCAACCTGCGGCGGCTGATCGCCCTGGCAACCTGGAAGACTCGATCGAAGCCATTTCCCACCTCCCCTCCCGTTGGGAGGAAGGCACCTCGTGGAGGGAAAGGCCTCTCCCCCGAAGGGAAGGGAAGAGCGGAACGGGCCAAGTGCTGTGTGTGTGCGTGCTCCATAGAGTTCCTTATTCGCCAAGCTCTGGCAGCAATGGGAAGGGAGCGGGGTCACCGGCCTCTTGTGTGTTTGGGCGCCATCCGCGCTGAAGGAGGGAGGGAAAAGGGAGGGAATGAGGAGGAGGAGGAAGAGAGGGAGAGAGGCCTCTTTGCGTGGCTCCCCTCCCGGCCGGCCTCGGCGCTGCTACCGCGGCTCCTTCCTTCCTTCTCCGAGGCACCCTCCCGGTTCCTTTTCCGCTGGCTCCGAGGCTCCAAACCCGCATCCCATCCAAAGGAGCCTCTCTCCACCCGCTCCTTTTCCCAACCAGAGCGGCATTTCTGGCCGTGCGGCCGGGAGAGAGAGCGCCACTGCCTCCTCCTCATCTACACGGTCCTTTTCATGCCGTTTCAAACCGGCATGGCAGCTGCGCAGATCAGAAAATCCTGTTTACTCCTCGAGCCCTCCAAAGCCGGGATGACAGGCACTCCACTCCATCCTGGGATCCTTCCTCTCTTGAGGATGTCAGCCTCTACCTTGGTTCGCACCTTGTCTTCTTGAATTTCGTTTTATTTTATTTTAATGGTTTTTATTATTATTTTATAATAAATTTTTAATAACATAATATTATAATAATATGTTATATTATAATTTCAATATATTATAATGTCTATATATATACTATAATATAATAATTATGATATTAATACTAATATGAATATTTCTTGATATATTAATATGTTAATATTAATGATGTGCAATATATAGTAAATAAATAAATTATGTAGATTAGAATGTAATTCAGGCCCTCCATAATATTTTTTGGCTCTCGTGTGGCCCCTTGGAAAACATAATTGCCCACCCCTGCTCTAGATCCATCATAGTTTGAGTCCACAGTGCTCTCTGAATGTAGGTGAACTACAACTCCAAAACTCAAGGTCAATGCCCGCCAAACCCTTCCAGCATTTTCTCTTGGTCATGGGACTTCTGTGTGCCAAGTTTGGTTCAATTCCATCATTGGTAGGAGTTCAGAATGTTTTTTGATTGTGGTGAACTATAAATCCCCCCTGACCTCCCCCACTTCGTTGCTTAACAAAAGTGTGACAAAATGGCCCAGCCCTTTTCTGTGTGCCTCATTCCTTTCCCGCAAAGTCAAGAGACTGAGAGATCAAAGTGCCGAAAATGGTTTCGGAAACATGAATTTGAAAGACGAGCCCGTTCCTCTCTTTGCTTCTCTTTGATTTCTGCGGCGGCATCCCTTTTCCTTCCGCGCTCGGCGTCGTTATCCCAATGTTTTGTCTCTCTCTGAAAAGTGTCACTGCTGCTGTGCGAGCATTTTGTTTTTGTAATCGCCCCATTTCCATCTCTCTCGCTCTTCCGCTCCCTCTCTGTGTCTGCGCATATACTTTGCAAACGCACACACACACACAAACACATTTAAAGGAAAGGCTAGGAGATGAAAGAAACTATTGCTATCTGCATCCCACTACAGGTGTGTTTGACCAGGATTCAAACCCAGGTCTTCAAAGCCATAGTCAAACATCCAGAACATGAACCGTTGTGCCATTTAATACACGGCATAAAATATGCAAACTGCGAAAGAGATGGCAGGTCATGCCTGAAATACGTTGCAGCCATCCAACATCGAAATACACACCGATTCCATACAATATTCTTGGCATCCCAGTGCTTTACATGCTCTATAGCAGTGTTTTTCAACCTCTTTTGAGCCGCGGCACGTTTTTTTCATTTACAAAATCCTGGGGCACACCACCAACCAAAATGACACAAAATGACACTCTAACACAGTAATACATATAGTTAATATGTTTTTAAATGTATTTATACACTCAGTGTGAAACCTGGACCTGTTTCGATGAACACAACATAGATATCCTGGTAGGAATGGCAGAAAGACACAAACTTCCCACACAGAACTCCCATAACCAAGAGAAAATACTATAAGAGTTTGGTGGGCATTGACCTTGACTTTTGGAATTGTAGTTCACCTATATCCAGAGAGCACTGTGGGCTCAAACAATGTTGGATTAGGACCAAAATTGGCATGAATTCTCAATATGCCCAAATGTGAACACAGATGGAGTTTGGGGAAAATAGACCTTGACATTTGGGATATACAGTTTCTGGGATTTATAGTTAACACTCAATCAAAGAGCATCCTGAACTCTTGCAACAATGGAATTGAACCAAACTTGGCATATTGAACTCTCATTTCCAACAGAAAGTACTGAAAGGGTTTGCTTGGGAATTGACCTTGAGTTTGGAAGTTGTAGTTCACCTACACCCAGAGAGCACTGTGGACTCAAACAATGTTATGTTATGTTGTTGTTTGTTTTCTATCCAGAATCACAATGTTGGAAGGAGGCTCACCACTTTAAGGTCCCTAAAACAGGCATGGGAAAACTTCGGCCCTCTGGGTGCTTTGGACTTCAACTCCCACCATTCCTAACAGCCTGAGGCCCTTTCCTGCTTAAGTGGCTGAGGGGGGAAAAGGAAAAGGGCCTGAGACTGCTAGGAATGGTGGGAGTTGGAGTCCAAAACACCCGGAAGGTCCAAGTTTCCCCATGCCTGATCTACACTGTAGAATTAATGCAGCAATGACTCCCAAAGTGACCCATTTCAGGTGGAATCAGGTGTCACACAGGGATGTGTTATTGCCCGAACCTTATTTTCCATCTTCATCGCTATGATACTTCATCTTGTTGATGGGAAGCTTCCCACTGGAGTGGAAATAATCTATTGGGCAGATGGCAAGCTATTTAACCTCAGCAGAGTGAAAGCCAAAACCAAGGTCACAACAACATCTGTTATAGAACTCCAATATGCCGATGATAGAGTAGTCTGTGCGCACTCAGAAGGGAGACCTACAAGCCACTCTAAACACCTTCGCAGAAGCATACGAGAAGCTTGGCCTCTCATTAAACATCGAGAAAACCAAAGTGCTCTTCCTTCAGTCACCAGCCAATCTGTCTGCAATGCCAGAAATACAGCTTAATGGTGTAACGTTAGAAAATGCTGACC
Source organism: Anolis apletophallus (assembly GCA_030556195.1). Lineage (NCBI taxonomy): Eukaryota > Metazoa > Chordata > Lepidosauria > Squamata > Anolidae > Anolis > Anolis apletophallus. The sequence goes on from JARBWK010000016.1 coordinate 12,779,635, forward strand.
ATTTCTGCACCCTTGGCAGCCACCTTTCCACAAAAGTCAACACTGAGACTGAAATACAACACCGCCTGAGTTCTGCGAGTACAGCATTTTTTCTGAATGAAGCGGGGAGTGTTTGAGGTTCAGGACATCCGTAGGGAGACCAAGGTGCTTGTTTATAAACCTATTGTCTTCTTAACCCTGTCATATGCCTGCAACTATCTATACAGGCCCGGATTAACACCTTTTTGCACCCTAGGCCACAGTTTGGAATTACGCCCCCTCTACCGCACCCCCCCCCCCATCACTCAGACCCACACTAAAAAAGTGTGGCCTAGGGCAAGGGGCAGCAAATTCAAAACAAACCAGGAACCATAAACAAAGTTCCTGTGGTAACCACAAAGACACAAGGACGGAGACCTGCAAAAGAAGGAAGTCTGCAGGACTATATTTCCCAGAGGCGCCTCGGATGACGTGCAAAGTCTCGCGAGAGTAGCAGGCAACAGACGCAGCCACTCTCCCAAGACCTGGGCAAGCCACGTGTGCGGAAGAGGGACGGAGGAGGTAATTCCCGCAGGAGACGGGTAGGAAAAGGGGGCTGAAAGGCCCCAGAGGTAGCCTAGGCATCCCCAAAGTGAACCGAAGCCTGAAGACCTTTGTATTTGGTTGAATCTATCTCCATCCCCCCCCCCCCAGCTCCTTCGGAGAGGCTTTGATTCACTTCGGGGGCGACTAGGCTCCCAAGGAAAGGCACCCGGGAGGGAGTTGGAAGACTTTGGCGACGGGACGCCCCTTTCCTCCTCCGCCTCTCTCACCTTCGTTCCGGCTCCAGTTGACGTAACAGGTGAAGAAGAAGGCAGCACTGAAGCAGGCCAGGGTGGTGAGGGCGCAGCTCAGCTGGAGCCTCATCTCCCAGGGCTCCGCCGCCGCCTCAGGGCTTCTCTCCGGAGCAACAGCCGCTCCTCACCGCGCCCCCCCCTCTTTCTCACGCCCGCTCCCAGCCCGTGGCGCCCCACATTTTTTTGGTCCGGGCGTGATTTACGCCCCTTGTCAGCTTGCGCCCATAGGCCATGGCCGCCTCCCTCCTTATGGGTAATCTGGGCCTGTATCTATGATGTCACACTCAACTCCTGAAATGATTCCATCAGTGTTGCATCCAAAAAGAAAATCCTGCAAATCTCTTGGGAAGACAGGCGGACAAATGTCAGTGTGATGGAAGAAGCAAAGACCACCAGCATTGAAGCAATGTTCCTATGCCATCAACTCCACATTGTCTGAATGCCTGATCACCGTCTCCCAAAGCAGTTACTCTACTCACAACTCAAGAGAGGGGAACGTAATGTTGGTGGACAAGGAAAGAAATTTGAAGATGGGCTCAAAGCCAATTTTAAAAACTGTGGCATAGACACCAAGAACTGGAAAGCCCTGGCCCTTGAGCACTCTAAGTGGAGGTCAGCTGTGACCAGCAGTGCTGCCGAATTCGAAGAGGCACAAATGGAGGGCAAAAGGGAGAACCGTGCCAAGAGGAAGGCGCGTCAAGCCAACCCTGACGGGGACCGCCTTCCACCTGGAAACCGATGTCCTCACTACTGAAGAACATGCAGATTAAGAACAGGTCTCCACGGGCACCTCCGGACCCATCACCAAGACACTATACTTGGAGGACCATTATCCTCTGGCTACGAAGGATCGCCTAAGTCAGTGTTTTTCAACCTTTTTTGGGCCGCGGCACATTTTTTACATTTGCCAAATCCTGGGGCACACCACCAACCAAAATGACACAAAATGACACTCTAACACAGTAATACATATAGATAATATGTTTTTTAATGTATTTATACACTCAGTGTGAAACCTGGGCCTGTTTCGATGAACACAACATAGATATCCTGGCGGGAATGGCAGAAAGACACACACGAAGGTCTTGCTCAACAGCTGGGAGTTATAGTTCACCCGCAATCAAAGAGCATTCTGAACTTCACCAATGAGGGAATGGAATCAAACTTCCCACACAGAACTATCATAACCAAGAGAAAATACTATAAGAGTTTGGTGGGCATTGACCTTGAGTTTTGGAGTTGTAGTTCACCTATATCCAGAGAGCACTGTGGACTCAAACAATGTTGGATCAGGACCAAACTTGGCATGAGTACTCAATATGCCCAAATGTGAACACAGATGGAGTTTGGGAAAAATAGACCTTGACATTTGGGAGTTACAGTTTCTGGGATTTAGAGTTAACACACAATAAAGAGCATCCTGAACTCTTGTACAAATGGAATTGAACCAAACTTAGCATATTGAACTCTCAATTTCCCACGGCACACCTGATGATCGCTCACGGCACACTAGTGTGCCACGGCACACTGGTTGAGAAACACTGGCCTAAGTAAGTAAAGTAAAATAATAAGTCACAGTCAAACAATATATTGTTCTAACAGAATGGTCACATCTCAAACAGAGATGGACAAAGCATCATAAATAGCAAAACAGGTCCTTCCGCCTGTCCATGGCCTGCAATCTTTCAGTGCTCAAGCCATGTCTTCCACTGACGACTTACAAAGCCCCACCAATTTTTGCAGAGGCAGCCACTTCTCTGCCAATACATGTGCAGGACAAAAGCAGCGGGAAGCCAAACACTTCTCCTTTGAAGCATAGCATTGTTTATTTGTACTGTTTTCCATTGGGGGAGAACGAAGAGCATTATGCGATGCAACTTTGGAGGCAAGAAACAAAGCGGTTCTCGTTGGAAAGGTGACAGATCCCAGCCATTCAGAGATAGAAATGGAAGAGCGAGTCCAGACTCAAAAGTTCCCCTGCATTAACCTGGATGTTATGCAGCTGCAAAGGGCCCTGCATTGCAGCAAGGAGAGGCACAAAGCCCTTGCCGGAGCTGCTGACCGCTGCCTCCGGTGGCCATGTGCCTCACTGCACTTTCTCTGGGAAGAATAGACCGGAGTGGCTCCACCCGGGTTTGAGCACCGGATTCGACCAGGGACCGACCCTCCTGCACAAATGAGGCCATGCTTTCGAGGCCCACCTGGCAACCGTACCTTTCCGTTCCCGCTTACTCTAGAACAGGGGTTCTCAAACTGTGCTCCGCGGAGCCCCAATGGTGAGAGCGAGGGGTTCCGTGGTGCCATGCTGCTTCTCCCCTCCTCTTCTCTCCTCCTGAGAAATGCAGTGTTTTGGGCTTTATAGCCACGTTCCAACACCGCTCAGGGAGTGCTTTGATTGTGCTTTTCCTGCATGGCAGGAAGGGGTTGAATTGGATGTCCCCTGGGATTTCTGTTGTTGTTTTGTTGTTGTTATCCATATAAATAAAAATGTAATGTTTGTTTGTGGGATTAACATAACGCAAAAACCACTGAGCAAATTGACACCACATTTGGACACAAGACACCTAATCAGGCCAACAAGTGACCATCACTCGAAAAAAATACTAAAAAAAACACAGCAGAAGAGACTTAAAAAGCCAAAAAAATAAATAAGTCATTACAATGCATGTGCAAAACCACATATATACAGTATATATATATACACGCGCGCGCACAAACACACATACAGTATGTACACATATACACAAATATATACAGTACATGCACATATACTCATGCGTTAGTTTTGGCCAATTGTCTCTCTCATCTGTTGAGATCGTTTTGAATTCTGCTCCTGTCTTCTGGAGTATTGGCTATCCCTCCCAATTTGGTGTCGTCTGCAAACTTGATGATCATGCCTTCTGACCCTTCATTAGTGTTAGTGTTTCCCAACTTTTTTTGAGCCGCGGCACACTTTTAACATTAAAAAAAATCTGGGGGCACACCACCAACCAAAATGACACAAAATGACACACTAACACAGTAAAGAACGACTGGGGGATGGTGGCCTGCCGGGAGCAGCTGCTGGGAGTGCCGAAGCCAGGGGAGGGGGAGGAGCCAGGCCATGCCATGCCCCGCCCCTTCCCCCTGGCTTCAGGTCTCCCACAGCTTCTCCAGCCTTGAGGGGGCAGTGCCAAGCCAGCGGTGGCAGAGCCAGCACAATGCTGGCTTGGCACTGTCCCCTCAAGGCCGGAGAAGCTGTGGGAGAGTTGAAGCCGGGGAGGGGGCGGAGCCAGGCCGCACCATGCCCCGCCCCCTCTCCCCGGCTTTAGCTCTCCCACAGATTCTCCAGCCTTGAGGGGGCAGTGCCAATCCAGCGGAGGAGGAGGAGCATGAGCGGCCGGCGGGCTTCAGTGGGCGGGGCTCCTCTGCGCGGCTTCAGCGAGCGAGGGGCAAGAGTCATGGCGGATTGGAGGCTGGCTGGGGAAACTACCAAAGGAGATGGCGCCCCGGCCCCTTCTTCTTTTTCTTCGCCGCCGCCCAGCCCTTCCTCCCCCTCCCCCAAGCAGCAGGAGTTCGGCAGGAGGAGGGGGGAAGGAAGGGGGGCAGAGAGCTTTTCTTGCGGGCACAGCAGGAGGTCCGTCACGGCACACTACTGTGCCGCATCACAGCAGTTGGGAAACACTGATCTAAGTCATTAATAAAGATGTTGAACAGGACCGGGCCCAGGATGGAACCCTGCTTGCAGCACTCCGCTCGTCACTTCTTTCCAGGATGAAGAGGAAGCCTTGGTGAGAATCACCCTCTGGGTTCGTCCACTTAACCAATTACAGATCCACCTAACCATAGTTTTGCCTAGCCCACATTGGACTAGTTTGTTTGCCAGAAGGTCATGGGGGCTTTGTTGAAGGCCTCACTGAAATCCAGGTACACTACATCCACGGCATTCCCCGCCCCTACCCAGCTTGTATACACACACACAAAGACACACACAACACATATACACAGACTGGGCCACAGCAACGTGTGGCAGGGGACAGCTAGTTATTATCTATTATTTAAAGGAGGTCCCGTCATCGAACGACTGACAGAGACAGAGAAACCTTCCAAGGCAGAGACACCAAACTTGCCAACACAAATAGGCCTCAGGCAAGGAAGGTTTTTAGCAAAGAAACTTTCTCCCCAAAAAACCTAGAAGGCCCCCAAAACGATACAAAAAAACCTACATTTCCCAGCATCCTCTGCGGCAGCCAGCGAAACCCATTGGCCAACATCGGCCCACACAAAATGCAGGGAGGCTGAGTAACCATAGTAACGCTGGGCACAGCCAGCCAAGGCTAGGATAGAATGCTGAGTGATTTGAGTTCAGTCAGTTGGTGTTTGAGGGTTAAACTGACAAAACCAAACTCTATGAGGGAGCAATTCTCCAGCAATTCCTACCCACACAACACAACACAACTTCCTATCACAACCCATCTCCCCAACCTTACGGGACCCCACACACACAACACCTACCACCACCACAAACAAAAATCAACTCCACCTATACTCCAACCACAACACAACACAACACTACACTGATACTCTACAAACACACACAAACACCCAAAACACCCCACCCACACAAGCATTCCACAACATACTACCACCCACAATTCCACCACACAACCACTAACTCACCAAAAAAGTAATACCTACACACAACACAATACGCACATAACACAACCTTGCGTCTACTGCTCAACCCATTTGTATGCCATTCCTTCCTTCCACACAGGCAGAAACTGACCCAAAAGACAAGCCATGCCTTCTAAAAAGAACAGCATCGGACGACACACCTGCAATGCTACATACATCAAACAAAAAAGGGCAGAACAAACGCCAGAACAGAAACACACTTTTTTCAAATCCAGAGTTGGGAAACCACAGAACCTTCCATCAACACAGCAGATGGAAAGACAAAAAACATTGTATATCCACAAGCTCTGCAGAACGCCAGCAACACCACACACCGACAACTCCCCAGGACTTCAACATCCCACCCACCAGAACAACCCACAACGACACAGCCATGACCATAAGTAACATCAATTCCAAACCTTACATACTCAGACTTTCTCGCATCTCCTAAATAGGGCACAGCAACGCGTGCCGGATACAGCTAGTATGCATATAATCTATACACATAAAATGCGTATGTGATGGAGGTGTCCACTTACACATACAGCCTCCCGCCTCCACGAACTGGCTATAGTTCCAAGTGCTGGGAAGCCTCCCAAGGCACTTCCTCAACTGGCATCGCAAGTTATAGTGGGCACCATGAACATGTAGCCCAAGCACTACCAATGTCCTCCACAAACACTACGTGTTTCCTCCACCACAGGCAGGCATCCCAAGGTTCCTTGTGTGTAATTTGCATGACCCGCCCACTGCAACTGAACTACAACTGGAAGTTGTAGTTCACCCTGCATCAAGGCGGAGCACTCTGACCCCCTTCAATAATGGACCTGAGCTACATTTGGTATGCGGAACCCCCATGACCAAGTTTGGGGGAACGGACCTTGATTTACAGGAGTTGTAGTTCACCTACATCCAAAGAGCACTGTTTGCCCAGCCAATGACGGATCTGGACCAGATTTTGCACACAGAACCAACATGGTCAACTGTGCATACTGGCAGGGTTTGGACGTGATTGCCCTGGAAATGTGAGAGTTGTAGTTCACCCTTATCCAGAGAGCACTGATCCCAGCCAACAACGGATCTGGACCAGATTTTGCACACAGAACCAACATGGGCAACTGTGATTATTGGCTGGGTTTGTGGGTAAAAGCCCATGGAATCTGGGAGTTGTGGTCCACCATTATCAACATATCACTGAACCCAACGGATATCAAATCTGGACCATACTTGGCACACAGACCCAACATGGCTAACTTTGAAAAATGGCATGGTTGGGGAAGGATTGACCTATGATTCTGGGAATTGTAGTTCACCCACATCCTTATGCATTTTCTATTGGGAGCATTCATAAAAATACAAAAGGAAAGACTAACTTTTTTGTAATAAATAGCATTAGACATTATGCATGCAGATCCCAGTAGGGTGACCGTTTGCAGTTGACAGATGGTAATTTAATTTAATTTAATTCATTTATTTATTATTTCGATTTATATACCACCCTTCCCAAAAAGGCTCAGGGTGGTTCACAACAATGAATACACAACACAACGTAGTTAAAAACAGAATAAAAACAGATTAGGACCACAGTGGAAATTAAACGCCTGGCGGAACAGGGTGGTCTTACAGGCCCTCCTGAAGGCCTGTAACTCCGTTATTGCTCGTGCCTCTCCCGGGAGGGCGCTCCACAGGGTCGGCGCCACTACAGAAAAGGTGCGCTGCCAAGTCGATGACAATCAGCAAATCTTGAGTGATGGGACCTCCAATAGGTTTTGGTCCATGGACCGTAGTGGTCTCTGGGGAATGTGCAGGGAGAGGCGGTCCTTCAGATACACTGGCCCCAGACCATGCAAGGCCTTAAAGGTTAACACCAGCACTTTGAAGGCAATCCGGTACTCAATGGGAAGCCAGTGCAAATGCTGGAGGACTGGTGTGATGTGGCATGTTAGTGTCACTCCAGCCAGCAGTCGAGCTGCAGCATTTTGCACCATCTTCAGTTTCCGAATTACTGACAAAGGAAGGACAATGTAAACGGCGTTACAGTAGTCCAGTCTCGAGATGACCGTGGCCTGGATTACCACAGCTAGGTCATCACCGAAAAGGTAGGGTGCCAGCCGCCTCGCCTGGCGCAGATGGAAAAACGCTGCTGTGCTCACGGTGGAGACCTGAGCCTCCATCGTCAGCAGAGGGTCCAGTTGGACCCCCAGGCTTTTAACCAGCGGCGACGGACTAACCACCTCACCGTCCATTATTGGCAGCCAGAGCTCCCCCCCCCCGGATGACCCAGCCACAGGACCTCCGTCTTCGACGGGTTCACCTTCAACCTGCTGGCCCATAGCCACCCAGTCACGGCTTTCAGGCACTGATGGAAATAATCGGGTACAGAGTCCGGCCGGCCTCCTCAGCACCAGCTGGGTGTCATCAGCGTACTGATGACACTCCAGATGCACCAGCTGGGCATGGACACATATAGATGTTAAATAATTTTGTCAGCGCTGATTGTGTTTAAATGCAGGCCAAGATCTTTAGGCACTGCACCCAAATTATTATTATTATTATTATTATTATTATTATTCACAGAGTGAAAACGAACTGCTTTAGCTACTATTTCAAAATGGGAAATCCTAATTCAAATACAGTAGGGAAAGGGATGAAGTTTGCCACTCTTTATCCAAGACGGAGCCGCTTCTCAATCATGAAATGGCCCTTCTTTCTTGGCATTTCGGAGGCTTCCTTCCAGTCCCGGCATCTGGGTTTCCCTCTGATCCTGATTGCTCTTCCGCCTGGACTGCCATTTCCCAGCCTTTGGCCCAGCCTTAACAGCAGGATCCACTTCAACAGCTGGAAGATTAAAGTGTGCGCTCTTATCTGCGAGTAGGTCTGGCAGAAGTCAATGGGATTTAGGGCCGTTGCCATAAATTGGATATATGAGATAAATTAGATGTCCGTCGTCCACCAGGAAGTGCAATAAGCCAGTGTAGTCATATAGTAAAAGGGAATACAATACATCCCCTGCACAGTGTGTGCTACAAAGACAGATTGGATTGGCCGTCGTCATTCCTGCATTGGGAGTCATGCAGCAGCTACTAGTACATTCAAAAAATAAATGGCAAGCGATGGTTGAAAAAGTGTGGAAAGGAGGTGAAAAGGAGGTAGCTGGAAAAGTAGAGCAGATTGGGGTCGGAAGGGGAAACTGGGGAAGGGGGAATGACTGAGGTGTGAAAGGGGGGCTGGAAACTGGGAAAGCTTGGGATGGAAAGGGGACTGGAAAAGTGGGAAAGACCCCAATCTAGAGTGGGGGGCATTGGGAAAAGCTGGGAAAATTGGGGTGAGAAAGAGGGTAGTTGGAAAAGATTTGGATGGGGAAAGGAAGATTGCAAAATGAGCAAGGCTAGGATGCAAAAGAGGGGCTCTAAAGGTGGAAAGATTGGAGTGGGAAGGGGGCAAGTGAAGAAGTGGAAAAGATTGAGGTGGGAAAGAAACGAGGTTGGGAAAGTGGGAAAGACTGGGGTGAGAGAGAGGGGCTGGGAAAGTGGGAAATGGCGGTGGGAAAGGGGGCAAGACTGAAATGGGAAATGAGAGGCTGGAACCTGGGAAAGGCTGGGATAGAAAGGGAGCTGGAAAAGTGGGAGAGAGGGGCTAGGGCAGGCCCGGATTACCCATAAGGCCAACCTAGGCCATGGCCTAGGGGCACAAGCCGAGGGGGGCACAGGTCACGGACCCCCCAAAAATGTTGAAACAAATAAAAATGCAGCGCGTTTTTCCCACCCGCCCTTGGCCTCGCCCATAGATGTCTATGAGAGCGGGTCCTGTCCTGAAGACTACATTTCCCGTCGTGCACCTCTCTCCACTTCTGCCTCCCTCCCCGCAGGTGAAAGACTATGCCTCCTGGCATGCCCTGCGGGGGCCGCGGTGGGGCCGGGCCAATGGGAGGCAGCGAGGGTGGAGCCAGGGGACAGAGCCGGGTGGTGGAGAGAGAGAGAGCGGACTCACAGGGATGGTGGAGGGTGCTGAGGAGGGTCCGCCCTTCCAGCTGGGCAGGCCGCGCTTTGAGCAGGTTGGCGCTGGGGCGCCGCGCGATGGGGACCGGGAAGGCCCCGCTGGAGATGGAGTCGCTCCCTCAGGGAGCCCGTGTTGCTTGCCTCAGGTGGCCCCGCCCCCTCATCGCCATCCCGTCCCCTCATTGCCCTGCCGGGTGTTACTCTCCCCTTGGGAAAGCGCTTCTGTGATTGGCTCCCGCTTCCCTTGACTCCTTTTCAGGGGCGGTGCTTCTGTCTTAGCGTCCTGAGTTCAAGTCCCGCTTCGGGCAAAAAGCGTGACTGTGGAACTCCCTGCCACTGCATTGGAATGGCATTTTAAAAAATGGGCCCGAGCATGGCGCTGCTGCAGGTGGGTCCAGCCCAGGCGCCCTGCGGGCCTCGCGGAGGGAAATGGGAAACTGGGAACAAGAAAAGGACTGATTTCAAAGTTAAACTGAGTAGACTAAAGAGAAGTGTGGTATAGGAGGAATTATTTGGAAAGTATGGCTCTATGCATAATGATGTGGTGGGGGTGTGTGTGGTAGAGGTTGCCTTAAAGGGGGCCTAATTCCAAAGTGTGGCCTAGGGCGCAAAAAGGTGTTAATCCTGGCCTGGGCTAGGGATAGTAAAAACTGGGGAAGGAAGGGGGAAACTAGAAAAAGGAAACACTGAGGTGGGAAAGGAGAAAGGCGGCAGTGGTGTGCCCCCTTTTCTCCCACTTCAGGGGCCAGAGCCACAGAGGGGGGGGGGGGAGAAGGAAGGCAAGCGTACCTTGGGAAGTCTGACTTGGCCACGGTGGTCCACACTCTGGTTACATCCCGAATAGACTAATGCAACGCACACTACGTGGAGCTGCCTTTGAAAACGGTTCAGAAACTTCCGATGGTCCAACCAGCCAGAATGCTAACTGGGGCGACATACTGGGAGCATACCACCCCCCTGCTGTGTCAGCTCCACTGGCTGCCTGTCCATCTCCAAGCCCAATTCAAAGCGCTAGTGATTAAAGCTCTACTTCTGGCCCATTGTCCGAAGCTGCTAGCATCGCAAATGCGGTTCTGGCCCAGAAGCCATATCAAATACACACAGAACACAGACACATTTGATTCTAAAAACAATCTGAAGAGAATTCTAGACCATTACATCAATTAAACCCCTGTTTTGCCCAGCATTCTAAGGAGGTGGTAACAATTCCTGTCCTCATCTCCAACACAATTTATTCCAATTGCATCTATGTAATCAGATCTTAGTTTCATGGCTTTACAGAGAAAACGAGCAGTAGCATCTGTTATCAGCATCTGGTGGGGGTGAGAGACAGGGCCTTCTCGGCAGTGGCCCCTCGCCTATGGAACGCACTCCCAAATGAGATAAAATCGATTCCATCTCTCCTCGCTTTTATAAAAAAGCTACAGTCGTGGTTCTGGGACCAGGCCTTTGGGCAGCAGATATAAATTGTACCTTTGTATTTGACTGGATTGACACTTTGGACTTGACTGGACTGACAATGTGTTCCGCTTGATGGCTTTAATTAATTATTGTTGTATGTAGTGGTTTTTAATGTAATGTTTTTAATGCTTTTTAATGATGTTGATTATATGGTGTATTTTTATATTGTATTGTGGTGGTGTGGGCTGTAGTGCTGCAAATGAAAGTCGTGCTGAGTCCCCCTGCGGGGGTGAGAAGCTACGGGGTGCAAATACCATAAATAAATAAATAAATAAATAAATAAATAAATAAATCTGTATACCTTTATAAAACGGAATGTTTGTGTGTATGTGTGTATGCGGAGGGCGGAAGGGCGGATATGTGGCAGCTATTTGCATAAAGTCCTTTGATTGGACAGCCTCGCCACTCCAAAATGCTAAGGCACCAGACAGAGGGCATTGATAGCCACTGATTAGCCAGCAACCCAGAAACCAGGCCTCTACATTCAAATAACAGGATTTCTTCCCACTGAGGGGAAAAAAGCCAGCATCCCAGAAACCAGGCCTCTACATTCAAAACACCGGATTTCTTCCCACTGAGGGGGAAAAGCCAGCATCCCAGAAACCAGGCCTCTACATTCAAACAACAGGATTTCTTCCCACTGAGGGGAAAAAAGCCAGCATCCCAGAAACCAGGCCTCTACATTCAAACAACAGGATTTCTTCCCACTGAGGGGAAAAAAGCCAGCAGCCCAGAAACCAGGCCTCTACATTCAAACAACAGGATTTCTTCCCACTGAGGGGAAAAAGCCAGCAGCCCAGAAACCAGGCCTCTACATTCAAACAACAGGATTTCTTCCCACTGAGGGGAAAAAAGCCAGCATCCCAAAAACCAGGCCTCTACATTCAAACAACAGGATTTCTTCCCACTGAGGGGAAAAAAGCCAGCATCCCAGAATCCAGGCCTCTACATTCAAACAACAGGATTTCTTCCCACTGAGGGGGAAAAGCCAGCATCCCAGAAACCTGGCCTCTACATTCAAACAACAGGATTTCTTCCCACTGAGGGAAAAAAGCCAGCATCCCAGAAACCAGGCCTCTACATTCAAACAACAGGATTTCTTCCCACTGAGGGGAAAAAAGCCAGCATCCCAGAAACCAGGCCTCTACATTCAAACAACAGGATTTCTTCCCACTGAGGGGAAAAATGCACCATCAACATTCCCTCCCCACTTGGCTCTGTGAAAACAAAATGGATTCCTGTATTCTCCTCCCCCTCAGCTTTTAGAAAACGGCTGCCTGCCATGCACCCTTTTAAAGTTACCAATAGCAGGCCATAACATTACAGGCCCCAAAATAGAGTTTAGGGCAGGATGGCCGACGAATGATGGGATTTGCATCCCAATTCACTTCCCAGAAAACATTGTAGCCCCTACAAATCCCCTTCTCCCAGATAGGCCCAAAAGAGGCATCCATCTTCCCTCTTCAACACAGTGTCAGAGAAAGGCAGCTTCTGACAGGATCTTTAGAACAGGCACTGTCACTCTACAAGGTAAGGCCCTACTTCACTCAAAAGACACAAGAGAAAACAATAAATACCTTTCTCTAATGCCTTTTAATGCTTATATAAATAATTCTGGCCCAAAGCCCCTCACCCAGCCTCATTGGACCTTACTGCTAATTCCATGCAGGCCTTTTCCATTTTTTTACTCCTTTCTGTTTTAGGCCAGGGCGGTATACTTTCACAGGCCAGGGCGGATATGTGGCAGCCACTTTCACAGGCCAGAGCGACCAGCGCGGGTGATGGACCTGCACCAAACTTGGTACACATAACCCCCTATGACATGACCCACGTATTATGGGATTTGTAGTACTTTCCAAGACTTTGGTTCCCACAGACCACTGAGGCCACCAAAAGGACCAATACAGACCACACTCAGCACACACAGCCCCCATGACCCACTCTACGTCCTGGTGCAGTTCGGAGGAGGGTGGGCCATGGATGATGGGACTTGAAGTGCCTCTACTCACTTCCAAAGTCCGCTGCAACCCTCATCCAATCACTGATCGAGACCAAACTTGCCATACATAACCCCCATGACTGCCTTCACGTCCTGGTGAAGTTTGGGGAGGACTGACAATGGATGATGGGATTTGTAGTACTTTTACACCCCTCTGTTCCCACAGACCACTGTGGCCCCCAACAAACACCGAGAAAGTCCACACTTGGCACACAGAGCCCCAGTGACCCACTCTACATCCTACTGAAGTTTGGAGGGGACAGAACATGGATGATGGGACTTGCAGTACCTTCCTTCACTTCCCAATCCTGCTACAAACCTAATCCAATGACTGATCAACACCAAATCTGGCACACAGAGCCCTCATGACCCACTCTACAGCCTGGTGCAGTTTACTGTGAGACGGACCACGGATGATGGGACTTGAAGTACCTTCACTCACTTCCGAAAAACAATGCATCCCTCATCCATTCACCAATACAGACCAAACTTAGCACACAGAGCCCCCATGACCCAATCTACATCCTACTACACTTTGGGGGGGACGGGACACACAGAGATGATGGGACTTGCACTACCATCAGTAATTTCATGATACCACTGCAACTCCCAATAATGATGGATCAAGACTAAACTTGGCACACAGAGTCCCCATGACCCACTCTACATCCCTGCTGCGCTTCTCAAATAACCCGGGCAGGGCCGGGTCCCCAAGCTAGTAATAAATAAGCGTGAGAGAGAGGGGAAAAGGAAGGCAAGCACAAGAGAGAGAGGTGCTGTGCAGAGAGGTGAGGGTCCTGGTGAGAAGGCGTGAGGCTGAAATAAGGGCTTCTTTCAGCTTCACACCTTCTTGCTGGGACTCTCGCTCAAGTAGAAGCCGAGGAGGGCTAAAAAGGGGCTGGGAAACTAGGCTTACACTCGAGGATATACAGCAATTTGAGCTCAAACCTGAGGTCATCCCTACGGCACCTGGATTTCAAGGACTGCTTCTCGTGGAGTCTGTATCACCTTCTAATTCAGTGTTTCCCAACCTTTTTTGAGCTGCGGCACACTTTTTACATTTACAAAATCCTGGGGCACACCACCAATCAAAATGATACAAAATGACACTCTAACACAGTAATACATATAGTTAATATGTTTTTAAATGTATATATACACTCAGTGTGAAACCTGGGCCTGTTTCGATGAACATAACATAGATATCCTGGCAGGAATGGCAGAAAGACACAAACTCCCCACACAGAACTCCCATAACCAAGAGAAAATGCTATAAGAGTTTGGTGGGCATTGACCTTGAGTTTTGGAGTTGTAGTTCACCTATATCCAGAGAGCACTGTGGACTCAAACAATGTTGGAGGACCAAACTTGGCATGAATAATCAATATGCCCAAATATGAACACAGATGGAGTTCAGGGGAAATAGACCTTGCCATTTGGGAGTTGTAGTTGCTGGGATTTATAGTTCCCGTACAATCAAAGAGCATTCTGAACCCCACCAATGATAGAACCGGGCCAAACTTCCCTCACAGAACCCCCAGGAGGCAAGAGGAGGTCTTTACTTGGGGAAAGGGAGGCGGGTCTTCCCAATGCATGGAGAGGGAGAGACCAAGTAGACAACGGGTGGGGAGGGGGTGTTTGTAATTTTGTGCCTTTATAGAGGTAGGTTTCTTAAGGTTTTTATACTTCAACACACTAGACTCCCCCCCCCCTCCTGGAGGTTCCGATTTCCCAGGGCACACCTGATGATCACTCACGGCACACTAGTCTGCCCCGGCACACTGGTTGGGAAACACTGTTCTATTTAACCTTTCCTTTGCTCTCTCTGAGCAGAGACCTAATCTCATATCACGGGACAATTCCCCATCTTCTGAAGGTTGAAAAGGCCAATTCAGGGGAAACAGAATCCCAAACATCTTCTATCTCTTCTGCAGTTGCTTGCCTATCTCTCTGATCCACAGCCTGCAATTTTGTTTGTGTTTCAGCCTGATCAGACACAGACTCAGTGAAAAATCCATAATTCCCTTCATCCTCTGAGGCAGAATCCCCAGCATCCTTAGCATCTTGCTGCTGAGCCCCAACTAACGACAAACAACTCAGACACCAAATGAAGATTTCCTCATAGTCTGTATATATAATAAAAGAGAGTGTTTGTGGGTTTGTATGTTTGCATGTATGTGGCAGCTTTCTGAGTGGCTCCCAGCCTCTACATTCTGAGGGAGTATTTGCATAAAGGACTCTGATTGGCCAGCCTCGCCACTCCAACATTCTAAGGCACTAGGGGATTGGTTGCCACTGAGGGAGTATCTGCATAAAGGACTCTGATTGGCCACCATCAACATTCCATCCCCACTTGGCTCTGTCCAAACAAAATGGATTCCTGTTTTCTCCTCCCACTCAGCATTTATAAAACGGCTGCCTGGCATTCGGCCTTTTAAAGTTACCAAATCCCAGCAAAGCAGGCCAGTACATTACAGGCCCCAAAAGAGAGTTTAGGGCAGGATGGGCCACGAATGATGGGATTTGCAGTACCTTCACCCACTTCACTTCCCAGAAAACACTGTAGCCCCTACAAATCACAAACCAGGCCCAAAATTTACAGTACGGCTTCATTAACTTGATTTTCCTGACTAGGCCTCAGTTAATGGGATATTGTGTATGGCCTGAATTAACAGTAACTAACCAGCCTTGGCACACAGCCCCTATGACCCATGCTACATTCTACTGCAGTTTGGAGGAGGGAGGACCATGGATGATGGGACTTGAAGTACCATCATGGATTATGGGATTTGTAGTACTTTCAAACCCTTCATTCCCTACAGACCACTGCGGCCCTGAAGAAACACTGATAAAGAGTACACGTGGCACAAAATGCTCCCATGACCCGCACTCCATCCTACTGCAGTTTAGAGGGCGGACCATGGATGATGGGATTTCAAGTACCTCCATTCACTTCCCAAGCTCGCTGCGACCCTCATCCAGTGCATGATCATGACCACACTTGGCACACAAAGCCCCCATGACCCATTTAATATCCTGGTGCAGTTCGGAGGGTGGACCACGGATGATGGGACTTGAAGTACCTCCACTCACTTCACAAGACCATTACCAACCTCATCTAAAGACTGATCAAGACCAAACTTGGCACACAGAGCCCCCAATGACTCATTCTACATCTTGGTGCAGTATCGAGGAGGATGGATCACGGATGATGGGACTTGAAGTACCTCCACTCACTTACCGAGACCACTGTGACCCTCATCCAATGACTGCTCAAGACAAAACACATAACCGCAATGACCCCCTTTCTGTCCTGCTGAGGTTTGGGGAAGGACAGACAACGGATTATGAGATCTGTAGTACTTTCATACCCTTCGGTTCCCACAGACCTCTGCGGCCCCCCAGCAAAGACCGATACAGACCAAACTTGCCACACAGAGCTCCCATGACCCACTCTACATCCTACTGCAGTTCTCTACATCAGTGTTTCCCAACCAGTGTGCCATGAGCGATCATCAGGTGTGCCTTGGGAAATTGGAACTCCCAGGAGGGGAGGGGGGAGAGTCTAGTGTGTTTAAGTATAAAAACCCTAAGAAACCTACCTCGATAAAGGCACAAAATTACAAACACCGCCCCTCCCCACTTGTTGTCTACTTGGTCTCTCCCTCTCCATGCAGTGAGAAGGCCCCCCTCTCTTTCCCCAAGTAGAGACCTCCTCTTGCCTCTAACCCCCCCCCCCCTCCGGGCCTAATGCCAGATGGTTCCGTCCAGCACCGGCCCCGCTCCTCCCCCTCCTCCCCAATATGTGCGAAACCGCTCTCGGCCCCCCTCCAGCTCCCGGCCCACCCCCACCGCCTGCCTTCCTGCCTGCTACGCCAGCCCCGAGATGCCCACCCGGGCCGCCCCACTGACCCCCGAGGAGCTGCGCAGGTGGTGAGTGAGGCTCCTACTCCCCACGACCCCAATTCAAGCCTGGTGGTGAGAGAGGGTTGCAACCTAAGTGAGAGGGAGACTACTGGTCTTTCGAGCCCCCCCCCCTTCCAGAAACTGTAATTCCCAAATGTCAAGCTCTATTTTCCCCAAACTTCATCTGTGTTCACATTTGGGCATATTGAGTATTCATGCCAAGTTTGGTCCTGATCCAACATTATTTGAGTCCACAGTGCTCTCGATGTAGGTGAACTTCAACTCCAAAACTCAAGGTCAATGCCCACCAAACTCTTATAGTATTTTCTCTTGGTTATGGGAGTTCTGTGTGGGAAGTTTGTGTCTTTCTGCCATTCCTGTCAGGATATCTATGTTTTGTTCATAGAAACTGGCCCAGGTTTCACACTGAGTGTATAAATAAATTAAAAAACATATTAACTATATGTATTACTGTGTTAGAGTGTCATTTTGTGTCATTTCGGTTGGTGGTGTGCCCCAGGATTTTGCAAATGTAAAAAGTGTGCCGCGGATCAAAAAAGGTTGGGAAACACTGCTCTACATGCCTTTCTCAAATCACCCAGGCACCGCCGGGACCCCAAGCTAGTGAAAGAATGAAACATGCTATGCGATTCGTTCCCAAACTAAAAACAATTCAGCATTGACTCCGATTTGCATCCCATTTTTCCAAATATTAGTCCCCGTCTACTCGCCCGAAGACCTTAAATGGGGAGGAGATGAGCTTCGGCACACACTTCCATAAAAAAAAATCTGCCATGAAAGAAATAAAACTGCAATGCAGGGAAATGTAAAAGAGTCCCAAGACTTTGTTTCTGAAATACACAAGGCTTCCATTTTCCTGCAAATTTTCTCTCCCCCCCCCCCCCCCCAGGTTTTTTCAAACTCATCTGAAAAGCAAAGGAACGCAAGCAACCATCTCTCTCCGCAGAGACACATTCCTTGCAAGATTGGAAATAAGTCCAAATAACGATTCTCCGAGATTCCGAAATTCAGATACAAAATACCTGTTCATTGCGTACAATAGAAAATATAGCTAGATGCAAGAATGCAAAGATGCGTCAGAGCTTCTCGCAGAATGGAAAGAGGCAAAACTGTTCAAAACTTCAACTTGTAAGTCTCTGGAAAGGATGGAAAGCGGTGATTGTGACAACCTATACAATCAATATTTTAGGCATTTATTTGATTATTTCACTGTGTGCTTTTATAGCTGGGTTAGTTGCGAGAATACAACACAACCGGTTCGGCAAACTCCCATTCTTCAGAAATACTTTCATCTGCCCGTGTTTGCCTCCACAAATAAAGTAGTTTATCCATGCCTTTATTTGCCTACATAAAGTAATGGCACAAAGACTCGAATTCTTCCATTTTGTCCTCAAGGTCTTCCCTTTCTAAAATAAAATAATTTCCCCATCACATTATTTCTCTAAATGAAATAATGGCAAAAGGACTACTATGCCATCACACCAGGCGCCTTTAAGAATAAACTACGATGTGCTTCCTTCATGCCTGGTGAACTGCAGGGTGCCTACTTGAGGAGCTCAGGGGTCCAGCAAGCAAGAACCACTCCAGGTTAAAGATAAACAACAAAATAGGTTTATTCAACAACAAAGTCTTTGAAGGACTTGACACAAAGCTTAATGGTTGCAAAAATACAGAACAAGGGTGAGATGAAATTCCCTGGCAATCTTGCTTCTATCTTGGGCTGTTGAGACTGAGACTGCAAAGTCTCCCCTTGCTCCCTCCAAATGGCAAATGGCAAGGAAATCCGAAGATATTCTCTTTACCCTGAGGGGCTACCCTAGGTTGCTAAACAGAAGGAGCTTCCTAGCCTTCCCTATCTATGCCTAGAGTCAGTTCTAAACAGAAGGAGAACCCTAGAGTCAGTTCTGCTAACATGGCAGTCAGATAACTAAAAATATACAACAAGGCAGTTCTAACTGCAGCAGGGTATCACTAGCTTATCTAACTCCAGCACAGCAGGTTGAAAACAAGCGGTCAAGCAATCGGTCAGTCAGTACTCATGATAGCCTATTCACAGCTAGCCTGGTTGGCCAAGCACACCTGAGCCCTTCTCCTACCTGAGAAGGACTGGACTAAAGAACCCAAGATGGAGGACTGGGGCCTAGAAAAAAAGGCGGCGTTTCCAACTCAAAGGGATACCTTTGCAGCCAATGGCTGCAAAGTCTCACCAAACTGGTTGAAAAGCCTTACAAACACCAGCCACCAGGGTGCAACTGAGTTTGCATAGGCCCTGGAAAGATGGCAAAGGATACTTTATCCCAGGGGTGCTCACACTTTTTCAGCATGCAAGCTACTCTTAAAGTAACCAAGTCCAAAAGATCTACCTGCCCCCGCTGCGGTGCGCTCCTGCCACCGCGCACTCTTGCCACCGCGCATGCTCCTGCTGCTGTTTTCCACCTGCACAGCGCTTCTTCCGCCTGCAGGACATTGCAGGAAGGAGAAAGCATGAGGCGGGGCATCCAGAGGGAGCGCTCCACCCTGCCTGTCTCGCCGGCAATGGAGGCTGCACAGCTGCTTCTGGACAAGAGAGAGACGAAGGGTGCTCCCTCCAGAGGCCCCGCCTCGTGCTTTCTTCTTCCTGAAATGCCCCGCAGGTGAAAGAAGCACAGTGAGAGCGGAAGCCAGCAGAAGGAGCACGCATGCACACAGGGTGTGAGCGTGCATGGCAGGAGCGCCCCATCCAGCTGGTGAGGCCCGAACATCACCTGGAAGAGGGCCGAAGATCTACTAGTAGCTCCCAAGCTACCTAATGAGCACCCCTGCTTTATCTTGTAACTAAGGAAAATGCAAGTAAAACCTGTCTGGTGACGGAACAACTACAACTCACATTCGTCCTCTCCTTGACTTTATCAATAACTTAACAACAAAAGAAGAGAGTTTTTAATGCAAAATCACTTAATACAGCGTTTCTCAACCTAGGAGTCGGGATCCCTGGGGGGGTCATGAGGGATGTCAGAGGGGTCGCCAAATACCATCAGAAAACACATATTTCTTTTTTTTTTAAAGTCTTTATTATGATTTTCACAGATTTTTTAAAAAGAACATAAAACACATCACACATACAAATTGGAATGGGGGGAATGGGCAAAGGGGTAGGGACAAATAGGGGTGTGGAAGGGTAGGGGTGGGAAAGTTGGGAAAGGATGTGCAAGGTACACACTTGACAAGGGGGAATGGAGAATAATATGGTCTGAATAGTTTTAACAACTTGTGGTTTAGTTATCAATTCTTCGTCCACGGCATGTTCAGATTGTCTATTTGCTCCTACAGAGAGATATACAAACATAGAATTCAAATGTCATATTGCTATACTAACAATGCTGGATGTCTTTTATCTCGATATCTATTGACCCTTACTCACCCGGATGCCCTTATACCCTTAGTGATTATTCAATCGGGGCTACACAGTCACTTTCTATCTAATGGTACCAGTTAAGTGTTAGGTCAGTCTTATGTTCCTGCCTGAAATAATGCTGGACAATTGACCAGTCGGTCTTTCTAGTGGGGCCGTTTCCTGTTGTTTTTAACCACTCCATCTGGATAGCTTCTGTCACTTTATAAAGCCATTCCTCTTTTCTGGGATCACTCGCTGATTTCCAATATCTACCGTGTTTCCCCGAAAGTATGACACCCCCGATTGTGCATAGACTAGTTTGGCTGCGGTAGTTAGCACTGAATAGATTCGTCTTTCGTTGTTGTCGAGGCTTGGGTCCGTTATCCCTAATAGAATTGTTTCTGGCTTTCTCTCCAATGGTTTCCTAAATATTTTGCCTAGTTCGATATTCATTAATTTCCAATATTTTTCGGCTTTCGGGCACAACCACCAAAGGTGAAAGAAGGTTCCATTCCTAGAGCCACAGTTCCAGCATTCCGTTTTTTGTATTTTTATAGATTTTTGCCAATTTTACGGGGGTGAGGTGCCACCTATATATAATTTTGATCCAATTCTCTTTATAGCTATGGCAGGTTGAAGAGTTTATATTCTTTTTCCAGATTGAATCCCAAGTTTTCCAATTGATATTATAACCAATGTTTCGGGACCATTTTTTCATATAGTCCTCTACTTTTCGCTCTTTTGGTCCTAATAGGTTATATATCTTTCTGACCGAATTTTTATCCGGTCCTAGTAGAACCTTCTCGAAAACACATATTTCTGATGGTCTTCGGAACTCCTTTCTCAAGGAAGGCTGGAGATCTCTCCGCCTGTCCTTCACTTCCTTTATGAAAACAGATGGCGGAGAATCCTCCCACCAAAAGCCCTCCTCCTCTGTGATTGGCCGGCCTCTCAGCCAAGGGGAGGGCTCTTCGGCGTTGAGTATTTATGTCACAGCGGATAGGCAACAGAAATATAGAAGTTTAATTCCCCATCGGCCCAAAAACTCCAGTCTCTGTTCGAGTGAATAATGAAACTCTCATTCAATTCACAAGGTAAATATATAACTTTGTATTGAATTGTATTTAACAATAACTGGCAAAACATCGAAAAACAACAGCCATCACAGCTACCTTTCTAAACATCCTTTCCTCACAGATATCAAATCCCAACTGACAAATACCAACTGTCACTTTGTAACGGAAATTCCTCAAGCTTCCATTTAGCAGTCTTGAGACAGCGCCATCTGGTGTCAAACATGTCACACTGCAGGTCATCTCAAACTGCGAAAATATATCTTGTGCTGACTCATGAATTGCTATTCAAAATGCAATAATCTGACAAGGGCTTTTTCCGAGACTCCAAGCGGGGAGAGGAGAGCAGGCGTGCGTGGCGCATGGCAGTGTTGTGCGCATGTGCAGGTGAGGGAGAGCATGCGAGGCGGCAGAGAGGCTCATGCCAGCGAGTCCCTTCAAGCCATGGGGGTTCCGTGTGGGAATTTTAACCCAATTCTATCATTGGTGGGGTTCAGAATGCTCTTTGATTGTAGGTGAACTATAAATCCCAGCAACTACAACTCCCAAATGACAAAATCAATCCCCCCAACCTCATCAGTATTCAAATTTGGGCATATTAGGTATTTGTGCCAAATTTGGTCCAGTGAATGAAAATACATCCTGAAGATCATCCTGAATGTCAGGGGGTGCTTTGAATGCGATTTTGCTGCTTCTTGGCAGGGGGTTGGACTGGATGGCCCACGAGGGGTCTTCCAACTCTATGATTCTATATCAGATAGTTACATTACGTTTCACAACAGTAGCAAAATTACAGTTGTGATGTAGCAACGAAAATAATTTTATGGTTGGGGCTCACATACAACATGAGGAACTGTATTAAGGGCTCACGTCAAGGTTGAGAAACACTGACTTAATAGAAGAAAATAATGAGATTATTTGAAATTACTTATTACTGGCTTATATGCCCAACTACAAACCCCAAGATTCCATTGCATCGAGTTAAAGTGTTGTCAAACTACATTGATTCCACAGTGTAGATGCACCCTAAGATGCCTCCATCGTGTCAGTTTTCTTCTCCTTTCGAAAAAGAAGGTATCACATATCCGCAACACTAATTATTTTTTCGCGAAGATGCCAGCAGGCGAGGTCTCCTTGGGAAACCGGCTGCTACATTTCTGCTTGAAAGGAGATCTCCGCTGGTGTGCTTTGGCTCCCTCATAAAAGATTCAATTGACAACATTTCCGAGAACGAAAACTGTCATTAACGCAGCACCGTCTGCAGCCGCCGTGTGACTTTGCAGCGCTCCGATGCATCGTAAACTTCTAGCAAGCCATCCCTCCCATGCGCCCAAAGAGGCCCATACAGCAAACCTACCCAATTCACGGGAGAACGTATCCTAGAAGAATGGAAAAGCAATCAAGGCAAAAGGACTGAAGCAGCCTTGTAAGGGAAGCCATGACAAATGGAGATCATGGACACTAGGCTTGTGCAATCCGGGTAAACCCTGACCCGTTTCATGTCCTGGCTTTTGGTGGGGGCTCCTGATCCATTTTTGGAAGCCTCCTCAATTCAGAAGGGCAGGTATCTCTTTTCACTCTGGGATGTTAAAAGATTCGTTTTCTTTCAGCATCCCAGAGTGGGGGATACTAAGCTCCCCTTCCTATCATATTAGGCATTTAAGCTGAATTTACTCTAGAGCAGGGGTGCTCATTAGGTAGATCAGTGTTTCCCAACCTTTTTTGAGCCGCGGCACACTTTTTACATTTGCAAAATCCTGGGCACACCACCAACCGAAATGACACAAAATGACACTCTTAACACAGTAATACATATAGTTAATTTGTTTTTAAATGTATTTATACACTCGTGTGAAACCTGGGCCTGTTTCGATGAACACAGCATAGATATCCTGGCAGGAATGACAGAAAGACACAAACTTTCCACACAGAACTTCCATAACCAAGAGAAAATACTATAAGAGTTTGGTGGGCATTGACCTTGAGTTTTGGAATTGTAGTTCACCTATATCCAGAGAGCACTGTGGGCTCAAACAATGTTGGATTAGGACCAAAATTGGCATGAATTCTCAATATGCCCAAATGTGAACACAAATGGAGTTTGGGGAAAATAGACCTTGACATTTGGGAGATACAGTTTCTGGGATTTATAGTTAACACCCAATCAAAGAGCATCCTGAACTCTTGCAACAATGGAATTGAACCAAGCTTGGCATATTGAACTCTCATTTCCAACAGAAAGTACTGAAAGGGTTTGCTTGGGCATTGACCTTGAGTTTGGAAGTTGTAGTTCACCTACACCCAGAGAGCACTGTGGACTCAAACAATGTTGGATCAGGACCAAACTTGGCATGAATACTCAATATGCCCAAATATGAACGCAGATGGAGTTCAGGGGAAATAGACCTTGGCATTTGGGAGTTGTAGTTGCTGGGATTTATAGTTCCCCTACAATCAAAGAGCATTCCAAACCCCACCAATGATAGAACTGGGGCAAACTTCACACACAGAACCCCCAGGAGGCAAGAGGAGATCTCTACTTGGGGAAAGGGAGGCGGGCCTTCCCAATGCATGGAGAGGGAGAGACCAAGTAGACAACGGGTGGGGAGGGGTTTTTTTTGTAATTCTGTAACTTTATCGAGGTAGGTTTCTTAGGGTTTTTATACTTCAACACACTAGACTCCCCCCCCTTTCCTGGAGATTCCAATTTCCCACGGCACACCTGATGATCGCTCACGGCACACTAGTGTGTCCCGGCACACTGGTTGGGAAACACTGAGGTAGATTGTGATCTACTGGTACATCTCGAAGGGCGTCCTGGTAGATCTCGAAGGGCATCCTGGTAGATCTCAAAGGGCATCCTGGTAGATCTCGAAGGCGTCCTGATAGATCTCAAAGGGCATCTTGGTAGATCTCGAAGGGCGTCCCGGTAGATCTCAAAGGGCATCCTGGTAGATCTCAAAGGGCATCCTGGTAGATCTCGAAGGGCGTCCTGGTAGATCTCAAAGGGCATCCTGGTAGATCTCAAAGGGCATCCTGGTAGATCTCAAAGGGCATCCTGGTAGATCTCGAAGGGCATCCTGGTAGATCTCAAAGGGCATCCTGGTAGATCTCGAAGGGCATCCTGGTAGATCTCGAAGGGCATCCTGGTAGATCTCGAAGGGCATCCTGGTAGATCTCGAAGGGCGTCCTGGTAGATCTCAAAGGGCATCCTGGTAGATCTCGAAGGGCATCCTGGTACATCTCGAAGGGCATCCTGGTACATCTCAAAGGGCATCCTGGTACATCTCGAAGGGCATGCTGGTAGATCTCACTTGGTTGTTTTATAAGTAGCTCGCATGCTGGAAAAGCGTGAGCACCCCTGGGCTAGAGAGAGTAGGCAGGTGTGTACTTTATGGAGGCTTCTTACCTGTTTCTACTCTAGAGGAGAGGCACTCAGCTGCACATGCACTTTCTCTCCCGGGCGTGCACGCCACACATACTCTTTCCAAGGCAAAGAGACAAGTTCTTTTTCTTACTCTAGATCAGGGGTGCTCACACTTTTTCAGCATGTGAACAACTTATAAAACAACCAAGTCAAAATGATCTACCTACCTACTACAAAAATGTGAAACATAGAACACAATATCTGCTTTGAACTGGGTTTTCGGAGTCCACACTGCCATATAATCTGATTCAAAGCAGATAACATGGGATTTTATTCAACTGTGTGGAAAGGACCTCAGATACCCCGGGGCCGGCAGCTCTTCGGCGGCGTTGGGACCCTGCGGGGCAGGACTGAGCCTTCCTCCCACCCTGTCTGCGATCTAGCAG
This sequence comes from Anolis apletophallus, assembly GCA_030556195.1. NCBI lineage: Eukaryota > Metazoa > Chordata > Lepidosauria > Squamata > Anolidae > Anolis > Anolis apletophallus. The sequence goes on from JARBWK010000016.1 coordinate 12,804,753, forward strand.
GACGCCCTACGCCAGGGGTGCTCATTAGGTAGATCGCGATCTACTGATGGTCTGATGGGTCTAGCGTAGGGCATCCTGGAAGGAGTAGGAGCGTCTGGTATTGTTGTCGCACAGAAGGTAGATAGATCTTTTTGACTTGGTTAAAAGTAGCTCGCATGCTGAAAAAGTGTGGGCACTCCTGCTCTAGAATAAATGCAGTTTGGCACAACTGTCATGGCTCAACACTATGTACTCATGGGAGTTGTAGTTTGACAAGGCCTTCTGCCCTTCTCTGCCAAAGATTCCCAGGATTCCATAGAAATTACCCACTGAACTGGAAGTGGTGTCAGGCTGCATTAATTCTACAGTGCAGACGCATCCCAAGTACACTGAATCCCCTTCGGGGTGAGAAGAGCGGCATATAAATGTCGTAAATAAATGAATAAATAAATACACATCTCTGGGTCTGTGGATTTTGAAAAATGAACTGGATTTCATGGCTCCCCGAATGCCCTCCCAGCGCAGTATTTTTAGTCCCAGTTTCAAAATAGTTCCTTAAATCTCGCATCACTGCACATCGCATGGTAACCAATCGCCATGATTTATGATCTATAATGTCAAACTTGAAAAGGTTAGCCAGCATTATTAGCCATCAGTGGAGACCGGAGAGAGGCTGGGTTTCTCACTGGGATACCGACAGCCGCATAAAAGGAAGAGATGTGAGAAATGGGACAATCTGCATATATTTGTATGTTTGCTTTTTGTGCTACAGTAATGCTGGAGTAGTAAAATGGAGATGCTTAGTTATATACATATATATATAGCCATATATATAATGTGTATATAAAATATTTCTCTCTCTCTCTCTAGTCTATATTATATATATTATATATATATATATATACATATATACACACACACACACATACATACACACACACACAGTACAGTGTTCCCTTGCTACTTCGTGGTTTGCTTATTGCGCACTCACTGTTTCGTGAATTTAAAAAAATATTAATTTAAAATATATATCATGGTATTTTTGTGGTCTTGTGGGGTTTTGCTGCTGCCGCTCTCCAAGGTGCATTCCCTCCTCAGTCCTCCCTCCCTCCCTCCAGCCTTGAAGGGCCTTTCCTTCACTTTATTTTAAGTTTATAAAGACTTAAAATAGTGTATAACTACTAAAATAATGTATAAATATTAAAACAAATAGAGCATCTGTACATCGTGGTTTTTCACTGGAACCAAACCTCAGCAATAAGTGAGGGAACGCTGTATATTATATATATTATCTATCTATCTATGTATGTATATAATAAAAGTCAGTGTTTGCGGAGGTGCAGAGAGCGGGAGGTGTGGAAGAATATGTGCCAGCTTTTTGATTGGCTGCCACTGTGGGATTATTTGCATAAAGGACTCTGATTGGCCAGCCTAAGAACTCCAACACTCTAAGGCACCAGATTATTTGCATAAAGGACTCTGATTGGCCAGCCTCAGAACACTGACACTCTAAGGCACCAGACAGAGGGAATTGGTTGCCACTGAGAGACAATTTGCATAAATGACTCTGATTGGCCAGCAAAACAGAATGCAACTGAATGCTTGAGTTAGCCAAATGACAGGTTTTTTCAGTTGGAAATGGAATGTTCATTTTCTCGGAGGTGCGGAGGTGCCAAGGAATATGTGACAGCGTTTCAATAGGTTGCCACTAAGGGAATATTTGCATAAAGGACTCTGATTGGCCAGCCTCAGACCTCCAACATTCCACGGTCCCGGACAGAGGGGATTGGTTGCCACTGAAATGGTATTTGCATAAAGGACTCCAATTGGCCATCCACATTCCAACATTCTAAGATGATGCAGAGGGAAAAGGAAAGGCCTAAGGCAGTCAGACACTGTGGCCCACAGAAGTGATGGATCACGACCAAACTTGCCACACAGGGGCCCAATGGCCCACTTCACAATGCGACCCTCACCCAATGACCACTACAGACCACAATTAGCACTCAGAGCCCCCTTGACCCACTCTACACCCTGGTGCTGTTTCAAGGAGGATGGACCACAGATGATGGGATTTGAAATACCTTCACTCACCTTCCGTGACCGCTGCAACCCTCATCCAGAGAATGATCAAGACCAAATGTGACACACAGAGCCCCCATGACCCACTCTACATCCTGGTGCTGTTTGGAGGGGGATGGACCCTGGCCAATGGGACTTGCAGTACCTTCACTAAGTTCCTGAGACCACTGCAAGCCACATAAACATCTAATAGGAACCAACCTTGGCACACAATGCCTTCCTCAAATAACCCGGGCACCGCCGGGTCACCAAGCTAGTATCTATATAAATAAAAATGTAATGTTCGTTTGTGGGATTAACATAACTAAAAAACCACTGAGCTAATTGACACCGAATTTGGACACAATACACCAATCAGACCAACAAGTGACCATCACTCATAAAAACACTGAAAAACACAGCAGAAGAGACTAAAAAAGCCAAAAAAACAAAAAATGCATTACAACGCATGGGCAAATCCACATGTATACACAAACACATATATATACACACAAAACACATATACACAGACAGGGCCACAGCAATGTGTGGCAGGGGATGGCTAGTTTATATCATATCATGGAGGAGGAGGAGGAGTCAGTGTTGGCTGTCACTTCCACAGGCCATTACGATCCCCACGAATGACAGGTCTGGACCACACTTGGCACACAGAACCCCTGTGGCCACCTGACGTCCTGGTGAAGTTTAGGGGAGGATGGACCATGGATGAAGGGATTTGCAGTACTTTCAATCACTTCTACTCCAACAGACCACTGCTATCCCCACCAATGATGGATCGTGACAAAATTTGGCACACAGAACCCTCATGACCCACTTTACATCCTGATGCAGTTTGGGGGAGGATGGACCATGGATGATAAGACTTGCAGTACCTTCACTCACTTCCTGAGACCACTGTGACCCCCCACAAATGACAGAACTGGTCCAAACTTGGCACACAGACCCCCTCCATGACTCACTTTACGACCTGCAGCGGTTTGGGGAAGGCTGGACTACAGATGATGGGATTTGCAGTAACTTCACCCAATGTGGCTCCAACAGATCATTACGACCCCCACAAATGACGGACCAGGACCAAACTTGGAACAGAGAAGCCCCATGACCAACTAAACATACTGCAAGGATTTGGGGGAATTGACCCTGGTTCTTGGAGTTCACCTGCATCCAGAAAGCACTGAACCCAGCTGACGTGATTCTATGAGTCTATGATGTCGGATCTGGACCAAACTTGGCACACATACCCAACATGGCCAGCTGTGAAAACTTGCAGGGTTTGGCAGTGATTGCCATGGGAATCTGAGAGTTCCAGTTTTATCTTACACAACAGATATGGACCAAACCTCTTAAGTAAACAAACAATACCTTCTTCTTCTAATAACTCGGGCATTTCCGGGTCCCCAAACGTATAATAACAACTTGTTTGTATATCCCCTTGCTCTTGTGAAATATTTTATATATATATATATATATATATATATATATAATAAAAGTCACTGTTTGCGGGCGGTGGTGCGGCTGAGCGACCGAGCGGAAGGAGGAATATGTGCAAGCGTTTCGATTGGCTGCCACTGTGGGATTATTTGCATAAAGGGCTCTGATTGGCCAGCCTCAGAACTCCAACATTCCACGGTCCCAGACAGAGGGAATTGGTTGCCACTGAAATGGTATTTGCATAACGTATTCCGATAGGCCAACCACATTCCACCATTCCAAGGTGACTCAGAGGGAAAAGGAAATGCCTCAGGCAGTCACCAACTGCGGCCCACAGCAATGATGGATCATGACCAAACTTGGCAAACAGGGGAACAATGGCCCACTTCACAACCTGGTGTGGTTTAGGGCAGGATGGGCCACGAATGATGGGATATGAAGTACCTTCACCTCATTCAATTCCAAAACAACACTGTAGCCCCTATACATCACAGACCAGGCCCAAAATTGACAACAAGGCATCCTTAACTTGATTTTCCTGACTAGGCCTCAGCACATGGGATATTGTTAGGCTCACTCAACTTGATTTTTCTGACTAGGCCCCCGGGACTCGCAGTACCTTCACTAAGTTCTTGAGACCACTGCAAGCCACATAAACATTGAATAGGAACCAACCTTGGCATACAATGCCTTCCTCAAATAACCCGGGCACGGCCAAGTCCTCAGCTAGTGTATATAATAAAAGTCAGTGTTTGTGGGCGGAGGTGCAGAGGAATATGTGGCAGCATTTCGATTGGTTGCCACTGTGGGGTTATTTGCATAAAGGACTCTGATTGGCCAGCCTCAGAAATCCAACATTCTAAGGCACCAGACAGAGGGGATTGGTTGCCACTGAGGGAGTATTTGCATAAAGAACTCTGATTGGCCAGCACAGAAGAATCCAAGCCTCTTCGTTTAAACAACATGACTGGTTGCCACTGAGGGAAAATTTGCAAAACTGGCTCTGATTGGCCAGCTTCTAGATTCCAACATTCTAAGGTGACGCAGAGGGAAAAGGAAAGGTCTTGGGCAGTCAGTCACTGCGGCCCACAGCAATGACGGATCAGGACCAAACTTGGCACACAGGGGCCCAACGGCCCACTTCACAACCTGGTGTGGTTTAGGGCAGGATGGGCCACGAATGATGGGATTTGCAGTACCTTCACCTGATTCACTTCTCAAACATAGACCCACTCTCCATCCTACTGCAGTTGAAAGGAGGGCAGACCATGGATGATGGCACTTGGAAGTACCTCTACTCATTCCCCATGACCGCAGCAGCCCCGAACAAAGACAGATAAAGACCATACTTGGTACACAGAGCCCCCATGATCCACTCTACATTCTACTGTAGTATGGAGGAGAGTGGATCATGGATGATGGGACTTGAAGTACCTCCACTCACTTCTCAAGTGTGCTGCAACCCTCATCCAATGACTGCTCAAGACCAAACTTGCCACACATAACCCCCATTACCCCCTTAACATCCTGGAGAGGTTTAGGGAAGGTGGACCACGGACTATGGGATTTGTAGTACTTTCAAATGCTTTTGTTCCAACAGACCACTGTGGCCCCCAACAAAGAACAAGAAAGGCCTAACTTGGCACACAGAGCCCCTATGACCCACTCTACATTCTACTGCAGTTTGAAGGAGGGTGGACCATGAAGGATGGGACTTGAAGTACCAAAGACCAACCTTGGCACACAATGCCTTTCTCAAATAACCTGGGCACCATTGGTTCCCCAAGCTTAGATAGATAGATAGATAGATAGATAGATAGATAGATAGATAGATAGATAGATAGATGATAGATAGATATTGTTGGATTATTAAAAAAAATAAAGGGGCGACGACGTTATTTGCAAGAGCCAGATGGCGGCACAAATCCCTTCCAAGGCAATGCCTTCTCCAAACAGCATTCATAATTGAATACACCTACAAACAGCAGCCACTGTAGCAGAGGGAAGGGGAGAAAGCATCCAATGTACCTGTGATGAAGTTTGCTCAGAGTCTCTTGGAAGAGAAACGGTGGAGCCATGCCAGCGCACGGCGCTAAGAGACCCTGCATGCACCACTTCTTTCCTTCCAGAGCAGATGTCCAGAAAACCTGTGCTGATTAAATATCTCCAAGTTATTTGCCAAAGAGCCTTTTAAAAAAAAGAAAAGGAAATACTACACACAGAAAGACGTCAGCCAAAGCATCTGCTTGGAGTCGGGGGACCTGAACTGGTGCACACTGCACACCCGTTTCTGGCCGAAGGAGCCAAAAAAAAAAAGCAGCAGCAAACTAGGTCTTGGTTACAGCAAAGGGTCAAAGAGATCAAGCTGGACAACCGCCTGGCCTTGCAAAAGAGAGGCCCGGTCAAGGCTTTGGAACAGATGTGGACTTGGAGATGGGTCACCGCATATGGATGCAGACGGACACACGTCCAATCCATCCCCCAATTGCTTCTCGTATTATTTCCTAGGAAACTTAGAGAATCCTAGAGTTGGAAAGGACCCCGAGGGCCATCCAAACCAACCTTGTTCTACTTGAGCAGGAACACACAATCGACACCCTGGGAGTGTTAATGCAAGGCAAACTTTGCCTCAAGCCAGGTTGGAAGGGCGAGGCTTTGTCTGCACATTGTGTGGCTGTAGTTTCACAAAAATAATAATACAACACAACACAACAGCCAGCAGAGTGATCTTGTTTGCGGTGGACTCATCTTGTTGTGTTTCTAATAATAATAATAATAATAATAATAATATAATAAGCAGCGCCTAACATCCTGCTTTGCAACAGCTGCAGAGCTGTTTGGGCTGGAAGTCAGCCTGAAGCGAACGGAAGTCCTCTACCAACCCGCACCACAGGAAGAACACCATCATCCCCACGTCAGCATAGGCACATCTGTGCTTAAGTCCATTCTGCAGTTCACCTACCTGGGAAGCATCATCTCTTCAGATGCCAAGATTGATAAAGAGATAGATCACAGAGGCATTTGGAAGGCTTCACAAAAGAGTCTGGAGCAACAAGCACCTGAGGCAAAGCACCAAAATCAGTGTGTACAGAGCTATCGTACTGTCTATTCTCCTCTATGGGTCTGAAACATGGGTCACCTATCGCCAACACCTACGACTCCTCGAACACTTTCATCAGCGCTGTCTTTGCACAATCCTAAATATACACTGGACCGACTATGTGACGAATGTTGCTGTCCTTGAGCAAGCAGGGATCACCAGCGTTGAGGCCATGTTATTGAGAGCACAGCTGCGCTGGGCAGGGCACATCTCTAGGATGGAGGACCACCGCCTCCCAAAGATACTACTCTATGGTGAACTCGCCACGGGTCAGTGCAAGAGAGGCGCCCCCATAAAAGATACAAGGACTCCCTGAAACAACATCTCAGGCTTGGCTAGATTGATCACCAACAATGGTCCACCCTGGTCTCAGGGCATGGAGACGCACTATCCACAATGCTGTGGCCTCTTTTGAGAAGACACGCCGAATGGGTCTCAAAGAAAAACGACAACGCAGAAAGAACCGCAACTTGGAAACAACATCACCCAAGGAGACTTTCTGCTGTGCTTTCTGCAACCGAACTTGCCTATCTCAGATTGGCCTTTTTAGTCTTCAACACGCTTGTAAAAAGCGTGTGGGATGAGTGCCTGTGAGGCGATCTGGCTAAGAATCTTCAGTTCGCTGATCTGGCTAATGCCGTCCCTCCCGAAGCTGCGCGCTCAGTGGAAGAATAATAATAATAATAATCACATATTCCTAGACGCTTTGGAAGTGTTTGACTTGTGATTTTGTGATACGAAATGCAGCATATACATCTCGTTTGCTGTGACATACTGTGTTTTTGTGTCAGTAAAATAATAATAACGGTAATAGTAATAACACACTTTATTTATATTCGGTTTTATCTCCCCGGTGAGACTCTAATCGGATTGCAATACACATATGAGGGAAACATTCAGTGCATTTTACACAGAGACATACAACACAGACAAAAGTAAAAGCCTTCCCCTTCTATCATCTCCAGCGTCTGGAGGTGACACTTAACTTCTGGGCATGGGGAGGTGCTCTTGTTCGATTTTTTCATGCCGAGGAGCCTATTATCCATAGGCATCTACAATTGTGTTGCCAGCATGTCTGCATATCTGCATAGGACACACTTTTACCTTCCTGCCAAGGCAGTACCTACTAATCTACTCGCATTGCATGCTTTGGAACTGCTAGGTTCATACTGCCAGCCTGGGCCTGGTCCCCATGTAAGCAACCCCGAGTCCCTTCGGGGAGATGGTGGTGGAATATAAGAATAAAGTTGTTATTGTCGTTATTATTATTAGGCTGGTAGAAGCTAGAGCCGACAGCCAGGAGCTCACCCCAACTCATGGCTTCCAATTCCCCACCTTCCAGTCAGTAGCTTTCCTGCAGCTATTGTTTTAATCCACTCTGCTACCGCGGAGAATCATAGAATCATAGAGTTGAAAGAGACTAGCCCAGACCTGGGCAACCTACGGCCCACGGGCCGGATGCGGCCCAGCAGCCGATTCTGTCTGGCCCGGGGAGAAGGGCATCGGGGGCGGGGCCAAGAGGAAGGGGTGCCACTGCCACCATCCCATCGCGGGCTGAGGGGGCTGCGTTGGCAGACAGCCCGCCGCTCCGGAGAACAATCGGAGGAGCAGCAGCTTTGGAGTGCCTGCCATCCCGGGAGGCGATCTGGGTCTGCAGCGGGAGCACTCGGCGACCTGCGGCGGCTGATCACCCTCGCGACCCGAAAGACTTGATCGTCTTCCAGTTCGCCAGAGCAATCACCCGCCTCAGCTCGCTGACTGCTTCCGCTGCAGGCCCGGATTGCCTCCCGGGGTGGCAGGCACTCCAAAGCTGAGATGGCAGGCACTCCATGGCAGGGCGATCAGCTGGGGAATGGCTGGGGGCGAGAGCGGGCAGAGGCCTGCAGCCTCCGATCGTCTGCTGCTCTGCTCTGCTGCGGTGGCGGCCGGGTCCACTTTGTTATCCTCTGGGCTGGGTCCACTGGGCCTTTCCATCTTGGGATCTTTCCTCTCTTGAGGATGTCAGCCTCTATCTTGGTTCGCACCTTGTTTTCTTGAATTTCATTTTATTTTAGTGGCTTTTATTATTATTTTATAATAATTTTATTATAATAATAAAATAAATAATATAATGTTGTATTATATTATAATTTCAATATATTATAATGTCTATATATATACTATAATATAATAATGATATTAATACTAATAATAGATGAATAATTCTTGATATATTAATATGTTAATATTAATGATGTGTAATAAATAGTAGATATAGTAAGTAAATAAATAAATAATGTAGATTAGGATGTAGTTCAGTCTTTAGGTGCGGCCCGCCATAATATTTTTTGGCTCTCGTGTGGCCCCTTGGAAAAAATTGCCCACCCATGGACTAGTCCCTTTCTGCCATGCGGGAAAAGCACGAACAAAGCACCCCTGACAGATGGCCATCCAGGCTCTGTTTAAAAGTTTTCAAGGAAGGAGCTCCCACTAGACTCCAAGGCAGAGAGTTTCACTGCGGAACAGCTCTTATTATGGTCAGGAGTGTGGAGGGGAGCAAACCACAGACCATCTACTGCAATGCAACCTGAGCCCTGCCACATGCATAATGTACATGGACCATTATGACACTTCTTGTAGTTTTTTACGCTTGTTTTTAGCCAACATGTATTTTAAGCAGCTTTTACTGTTTGCCAATTTTATCCACTGGATGTTCTTAATTCTCATTACCTGTATAACTTGTATGCTACAGTGTAATAAAGGTCTTTGGACAATAATAAAATGTATCCTCATGCACAATGGAGGACCTTCTTACAGCAACACCAGAAGTGGCCAGCTTCTCGTCAAAGGACATTTAATAGAATGCCAAGTTTTTTAACTTTATTTATTTATTATTTATTTATTATTTGGACTTGTACGCCACCACTCCCCGAGGGCTCGGAGCGGCTTACAATCAGGTAAAACGCACAGAGGTAAAAGCATACATATTAAACTAGCTTAAAAAAGATTTCTGGCCTAGCAATCAAAGGCTAGCTGGAAAAGATAAGTCTTGTAGGCCTTGCGGAAGGAGAGAAGGTCCTGCATGGCCCGTACATTGCTAGGAAGAGTGTTCCATATTGACGGCGCCACTACAGAAAAGGCTCTGCGCCGGGTCGATATAAGACAGATTGCTTTGAAGGTCGGTACTTCAAGGAGGTTCATGTGTTCAGAACAAAGTGACCTCTGGGGTTGGTAGGGAAGGAGATGCTCCCTCAGATACAGCGGCCCCAGACCATGCAAGGCCTTGAAAGTTAACACCATCACCTTGAAGGTGATCCGGTGCTCGACCGGAAGCCAATGAAGCTGCTGGAGGATACGTGTTATGTGACATCTCACTCGAACCCCAGTGAGAAGTCGTGCAGCGGCATTCTGGACCAGCTTAAGTTTCCGGATCACTGGCAAGGGCAGGCCGGTGTAAAGGGCGTTACAGTAGTCCAGTCTTGAGATGACCGTGGCTTGGAGTACCGTGGCCAGGTCATCTCTAGATAAGTAGGGTGCCAGACGCCTAGCTTGCCGCATGGAAAAAAGCAGTTTTGCAGACGCTGGAGACCTGGGCCTCCATCGACAGCAACGGGTCAAAAATGACCCCAAGGCTTTTAACTGAGGATGTCGGGCATAATGCTTCGCCATCCAAGCAAGGCAGTCGGACCTCCCCACCAACCAGGCGCCCCAGCCACAGTATCTCCGTCTTTGCTGGATTCACCCTCAATCTACTGGCACACAGCCAACCAGTAACGGCGTCAAGGCGCTGATGGAAACAAGAGGGTACGGAGTCCGGCCAGCCTTCCATTTTCAGAACGAGCTGGGTGTCGTCAGCGTACTGATAACAGTCCAGCCTAAAGCTTTGGACCAGACCAGCAAGTGGTCGCATATAGATGTTAAATAATAAAGGGGAAAGAATGGCACCTTGAGGGGCCCCACAGGTAAGTGGAGCCCTCTCGGAAACCAAACCACCCCTTTCCACTCACTGTCCCCGGTTGTGGAGAAAGGACAACAGCCATTTCAAGGCTGTTCCCCTGACTCCAGCAACGGCAAGGTGGTGGGCCAAAAGATTGTAATCGACCGTATCAAAAGCTGCTGTGAGGTCCAATAACACAAGCAGCGCTGAACCATCCTTGTCCAGCTGGCAGCAAAGCTGACCTGAAATGGTGACCAACACAGTCTCCGTCCCATGCCCCAAGCGGAAGCCGGACTGGAAGAGATCTAAGCAGGCTGTGTCCTCGAGGAACTTGGTGTGTGTGTTTTTAAAATACATTACAGCTGTACCCTTGGTTCACTCCTGATACGATAAATAAATACTGAGTGTTTTATAATGAATATGTGTTTGTTTATGATTTAGTAATGTTGTAACCTGCCTCGAGCCATGAGGAGAAGGGGGGCAAGAAATAAAATAATAATAATAATTATTATTATTATCATCAGCCCTGGTCCAATTATTCTGCTCTGTCCAAAACAAAAAGCGACGTTGTGCTGTCAATGGCTTTCGCAGCCAGAATCACTGGGTTGCTGTGACTTTTTCAGGCTGTCTGGCCATGTTCCAGAAGCATTCTCTCTTGACGTTTCGCCCACATCTATGGCCATGCCCAGATTACCCATAAGGCCAACGAGGCCATGGCCTAGGCCCTAGGGGCACAAGCCGGGCGAGGGGAGCACAGATCACGGGCCAAAAAAATAAACTGGTCCGCGCCCCTCTTTCCCCCTTTCTCATGCCCCTCCTCGCTCCTTCTCCCGGCAAAGTCTCTGCTCCGCCCCCTCCGTCTCTCTCACGTGCGCGCTCTCTCTCTCTCGTGCTCTCTCTCTCGTGCGCACTCTCTCTCGCATGCACATTCTCTCATGCGTGCCCCCCCCTCTCTCTCTCGCACACTCTCTGTCTCTCGTGCGCACCTTTGGAGCGAGTTTGCACCCGCTGCGCTCTCCCCAAGCCTCCCGACTCCCGAGGAGACCTTCAGAGCACAGCGGAGCTTTCCAGCCAGTGGGAATGGGGACCTTGGAGATGGCAGGAGGTTGGCTTAAAGGGGGCGTAATTCCAAAGTGTGGCCTGGGGCACAAAAAAGTGTTAATCCGGGCCTGTCCATTGCAAGCTTCCTTAGAGGTTGTGAGGTCTGTTGGAAACTAGGACAAATGGGGTGTATATATCTGTGGAATGTCCAGGGTGCGAGAAAGACCTCTTGTATGTTTGAGGCAAGTGTGACTGTTGCAATTTGCCCCCTTAATTAGCAGTTAATGGCCTGCAGTTTCAAGGCCTGGCTGGTTGCCGCCTAGGGGAATCCTTTGTTGGGAGGTGTTAGCTGGCCCTGATTGAATGTCTGGAATTCCCCTGGTTTTTGAGCCTAATTCAACCAGAAAAGTCAGCCATAGCAGAGCACCTGATGAACCAACCTGGACACATATTATTGGAAAACACAGAAATAACAGACCGCTCTAGCAACCACAATGTCAGGCTACACAGAGAAGCCATTGAAATCCACAAGTATGTGGACAATTTCAACAAAAAGGGGGGAACCATGAAAATGAACAAAATCTGGCCACCAGTATTTAAAAATATATTGAATCAGAACAGTAAATAATAAAACAACACTCAAAAACAGAAATTCCAGACAAGAATCAATCAGGACCAGCTAAGAAGCCAGACCTTGAAACTGCTGGGCCATTTAATGTTAATCAAGGTGGCCACTTGAAGCATTCCCACTTGCCTCAAACACACACGAGTTCTTTGTCCCAATGTGGACATCATTCCACAGGTATATCAACCTCACTTGCCTGGTTCCCAACAGATCTCACAACCTCTGAGGATGCCTGCCATAGATGCAGGCGAAAGGTCAGGAGAGAATGCTTCTGGAAGCCCAGAAAACTCACAACAACCCAAGAACAAAAGTATTTCTCCTGGAAGATTCAGTACAAAAAGGACAGAAAGCAAAAGAAAACGAGATGCAAAAACCCTCTCCACTTCAGATCCATTTCCCAAAAGAGCGTGCAAATGCTGGAGACGCATATAGAAAGACAGAAGATCAGATCCAAGGGCCAGATGGCAGCACTTATTGATGCTGGGGAAGGATAGGAATTAAAAATAAATATTTGATGGCGTTGCATTTATAGAATGTGGTTTGACACCGCTTTCTCTCCCGTGGCTCGATGCTAGGGCACCCTAGGAACTAGAGTTTGGGGCTTGCAAAACGACAACTCCCAGGTTTCCATTGCATTGTGCCATGGCGATTAAAGAAGAGTCAAACTGCATTCATTCGATGGCAGGCCTGGGCAAACTTCCTAACTTGGGGGCCGCATGCTAGCACTCCGTGCTCAAAGGAGTGGCTGCCCCGTGATGGAAGGAAGGAAGGGAAAGAGGAAGGAAAGACAAAAGGGAGAAAGGGAAGGATAGAAGGAGAAAGAGGGAAGGAGGGAGGAAAGAGGGAAGGGATGAAGGAAGGGAAGGAGGAAGGGAAGAGAGGAGGAAGGAAAGACAAAAGGGATAAAGGGTAGGATAGAAGGAAGAAGAGGGAGTGAGGGAAGAAGGGAGGGAAGAGGGAAGGGAAGGAGGAAGGGAAGAGAGGAGGAAGGAAAGACAAAAGGGAAAAGGGGAAGGATAGAAGGAGAAAGAGGGAGGGAAGAAGGGAGGGAAGAGGGAAGGAAGGGAAGGAGGAAGGAAAGAGAATGAAGTAAAGACAAAGGGGAGAAAGGAAAGGATAGGAGAGAGAGGGAGTGAGGGAAGAAAGGAGGAAAGAAGGAAGGAAGGAAGGAAGGAAGGAAGGAAGGGAAGGACGGACGGAAGGGAAACATAAAAGGAGAAGGAGGGAGAGAGGGAAGGAGGGAGGGAGGAAAAAGGGAAGGGATGAGAAGGACAAAGGAAGGATGAAAGGAAGGGAAACATGGAAGGAGAAAAGAAGTGAGGGAAGAGGGAGGGAAGGAAGAAAGGACGAAAGGAAGGGAAACATGGAAGGAGAAAAGAAATGAGGGAAGGAAGGAGGGAGGAAAGAGGGAGGGAAGGAAGGAAGGACGAAAGGACGGGAAACATGGAAGGAGAAAAAGGGAGTTAAGGAGGAAGGAAACAGTGAAGGAAGGAAAGATGAAAAGAAAGAGAGAAGGAAGGAAAGACAAAAGGGAGAAAGGGAAGGATAGAAGGAGAAAGAGTGAGAGAGGGAAGGAGGGAGGAAAGAGGAAAGGAAGGGAAGGGAAGGAGGAAGGGAAGAGAGGAGGAAGGAAGGACGAAAGAAAGGGAAACAGAAGGAGAAGTAGGGAGTGAGGGAAGGAGGGAGGAAAGAGGGAAGGGATGAAGGAAGAGAAGGACAAAGGAAGGATGAAAGGAAGGGAAACATGGAAGGAGAAAAAGGGAGTTAAGGAGGAAGGAAACAGTGAAGGAAGGAAAGATGAAAGGGAAGGAATGATGAAAGGGTGGAAGGGAAGAATAGAAGGAAGAAAGGTAAGAAGGAAAAAGAAGGATGGAAGGAGGAAGAGGAAGGTAAGGAACTAAGGGAGAGAAGTAAGGAGGAAAGAAAGAGAAGGAAGTAAGGAAGGACAAAAGGAAAGAGAAGGATGAAAGGAAGGAAGGACAAAAGGGAGGAAGAGAAGGATGGAAGGAAGGTCAGGAAGGAGGAAGGAAAGAGGGGAGGAAGGATGAAAGGGAAGGATGGAAGAAGAGGGAGGGATGGAAAGAGGAAAGATGGAAGAAACGAAGGATGAAAGGGTGGAAGGGAAGGATTGAGGGAGAAAGGGAGGTGAGGGAGGGAAGGGGAAGGAAAGAGAGAAAGAAAGAAGGAATGGAAGGATGGAAGGAAGGAAGGATGGAAGGGAAGGAGGAAGGAAGGAGAAAAGGAGAAAGAAGGAAGGAAGGAGGAAGGAACGAGTGAAATAAGGAAAGATAAAAGGAAAGGAAGGAAGGACAAAAAGGAGGAAGAGAAGGATGAAAGGAAGGAAAGGAAGAAAAGAGGGGAGGAAAGACGGAAGGAGAAAGAGGGAAGGAAGGAGGAAGGAATAAGTGAAAGGAAAGAAAAAAGGAAAGGAAGGAAGGATGAAAGGGTGGAAAGGAAGGATTGAGGGAGAAAGGGAGGAAGGGAAGGATGGAAGGAAGGATGGAAGGGAAGGAGGAAGGGAAGAGAGAAGGAAGAAGGGAAGGGAGGAGAAAGAAGCCGGAAAGAGAGAAGGAAGGACGGAAGGCAAAAGAGGGAGGGAAGGAGAAAGGAACAAGCAAAAGGAAAGATAAAAGGAAAAGAAGGATGAAAGGGTGGAAGGGAAGGAGGACGGAAAGAGAAAAGGAAGGAGGATACGAGTGGAAGAGAGGAGGGAGGGAGGGAGAAAGAGAGAGGTAAGGAAAGAAGGGAGGAAGGAGGAAGGAAGGAAAGGAAGGAAGGAAGGAAGGAAGGGATGGTGAGAGAGAGGAGGGCCTGAGTAAAGAGCCCAAGGGGCCACATCTGGACCCCGGGCCTAGGTTTACCCACACCTGTTCTGCAATGTGTAGATGGACCTTTAGGTTTCCCTTGAAAAAGCAAAAAATCCTATTATAATAGCTTGCATTTTTTCAAAAGAGTCTTTCAGGCTGATGTAGAAAAAGCACAAGGACATGACAGGGACTTATTTTAAGAAAGCAAATGAGCATCATTCATTTATTCATGCAACTCCCACCGGAGATCTATATGTAAATCTATCTCAAGATCTTAAAGGACTAGGGCGGCCTTATTGCATTTTCCCAAAATGAGAAGCTGCATTCATTCTACAGTATAGAACAGGCATGGGCCAACTTGGGCCCTCCCTCCAGGTGTTTTGGACTGCTACTCCCACCATTCCTAACAGCCTACCGAAGACTATAGGCCCATGCTTCTTAATTGGGGGGTCACGAGGAGGTGTCAAAGGAGTCACCAAAGACCATCAGAAAACACAATATTTTCTGTTGGTCATGGGGTTTCTGTATGGGAAGTTTGGCCCAATTCTATCGTTGGTGGGGTTCAGAATTCTCTTTGATTGTAGGTGAACTATAAATCCCAGCAACTACAACTCCCAAATGTCAAGGTCTATTTTCCGCAAACTCCACCAGTGCTCACCTTTGGGGATATTGAGTATCCGTGCCAAGTTTGGTCCAGATCCATCATTATTTGAGTCCACAGTGCTCTCTGGGTAGAGGTGAACTACAACTCCAAAACTCAAGGTCAATGCCCACCAAACCCTTCCAGTATTTTCTGTTGGTCATGGGAGTTCTGTTTGCCAAGTTTGGTTCAATTCCATCACTGGTGGAGTTCAGAATGCTCTTTGATTGTAGGTGAACTATAAATCCCAGCAACTACAACTCCCAAATGTCAAGGTCAATTTTCCCCCAAACTCCACCAGTGTTCACCTTTGGGCATATTGAGTATCCCTGCCAAATTTGGTCCACATCCATCATTGTTTGAGTCCACAGTGCTCTCTGGATCTAGGTGAACTACAACTCCAAAACTCAAGGTCAATGCCCACCAAACCCACCCAGTATTTTCTCTTGCTCATGGGAGTTCTGTGTGCCAAGTTTGGTTCAGTTCCATCGTTGGTGGAGTTCAGAATGCTCTTTGATTGTAGGTGAACTATAAATCCCAGCAACTACAACTCCCAAATGTCAAGGTGTATTTTCCCCAAACTCAACCACTGTTCACCTTTGGGCATTTTGAGTATCCGTGCCAAGTTTGGTCCAGATCCATCATTGTTTGAGTCCACAGTGCTCTCTGGGTGGAGGTGAACTACAACTCCCAAACTCAAGGTCAATGCCCACCAAACTCTCCCAGTATTTTCTGTTGGTCAAACCAAGTTTGGTTCAATTCCAGGTGGAGTTCAGGATGCTCTTTGAGTGTAGGTGAAGTATCAATCCCAGAAACTACAACTCCCAAATGACAAAATCAACCCCCCCCCCCCCCAACCTCACCAGTATTCAAATTTGGGCATATTGGGGATTTGTGCCAAATGTGGTCCAGTGAATGAAAACACAACCTGCATATCAGGTATTTACATTACGATTCATAACAGGAGAAACGTTATAGTTATTTAGTAGCAACAAAAAAATGTTATGGTTGGGGGTCACCACAACATGAGGAACTGCATTAAGGGGTTGCAGCATTAGGAAGGTGGAGACCCCGGTAGCGCGGTGGGTAAAACCGTTGTGCCAGCAGGACCGAAGACCGGCGGGTCGTAGGTTCGAATCCGGGGAGAGCATGGATGGGCTCATGCAGGGACATGAGAGAAGCCTCCCACATGGATGGTAAAACATCAAAAACCATCTTGACATCCCTTGGGCAACGTCCTTGCAGATGGACAATCCTCTCCAGGGGTGGGCAATTATTTTTTCCCAAGGGGCCACATGCTCCCGCTGCAGGCCCGGATTGCCTCCAGGGATGGCAGACACTCCAAAGCCGCCGCTCCTCCGGCCTGTCTGCTGGCACAGGCCCCACAGAGCCCGCGATGGGATGGCGGCAGTGGCACCCCTTCCTCTTGGCCCTGCCCCCGACGCCCTTCTCCTCAGGCCGGACAGAATCGGCTGCCGGGCCACATCCGGCCCGTGGGCCGTAGGTTGCCCACCCCTGATTCTCTCACACCCAAAGCGACTTGCAGTTTCTCAAGTCGCTCCTGACACGACAAAAAATATTTTTTTGAGGAAGGTTGAGAAACACTGCGATAGGCCAAACTACAACTCCCAAGCATTGAGTTACGGTAGCTAAAGTAGCGTCAAACTGCATGAAGAACTGTATTAAGGGGTTATGGTATTAGGAAGGTAGAGAACTATACTATAGGCCAGTGTTTTTCAACCTTTTTTGAGCCACGGAATATTTTTTCCATTTACAAAATCCTGGGGCACACCACCAACCAAAATGACACAAAATGTCACTCTAACACAGTAATACATATAGTTAATATGTTTTTAAATGTATTTATACACTCACTTAGTATGAAAGCTGGGCCTGATTCGATGAACACAACATATATATGACTTTCTCTCACATATTTATACATGGCTATCATGTCTTCTCTCAGCCTTCTCTTCTTCAGGCTAAACATGCCCAGCTCTTCAAGCCGCTCCTCATAGAGCTTGTTTTCCAGACCTTTGTGAAATTTCACCCTGAGTGAAACTTGCTTCCAGTTATCTATGGATGTCATGAAGCTGTTATAAACAGTCCAATGGGCTGGGGGGTGGGGGAGGTGTGGAGGCAACTCTTGAAAAATACAGTAAAATAGTAAAAAAAAAAACATTTCCAAGCGGAGAGCCTCAATTTGTTACTTGGAAACCTGCGAGGGGGCTGCTAGGAGTGGGGGAGAGTGCCAATTTCCCACGGCACACCTGATGATCACTCACGGCACACTAGTGGCCACGGCACACTGGTTAGGAAACACTGCCCTAGGTAATGTCCTTGCAGACGGACAATTCTCACACCAGAAGTGACTTGCAGTTTCTCAAGTCGCTCCTGACACGACAAAAAAAATTTTTTGGAGGAAGGTTGAGAAACACTCCCATGCATTGAGTTACGGTAGCTAAAGTAGCGTCAAACTGCATGAGGAACTGTATTAAGGGGTTACGGCATTAGGAAGGTACAGTAGAGAACTATACTATAGGCCTTGCCAAACTACAACTCTCAAACATTGAGTCACAGCAGCTGAAGTGTTTTCAAACTGCATTGATTTGGTAGTGTAGATATGCCCCTAAAAGAAGGAGAGAATGGGTGCTTGAAAGCCATCCCTGTCCATTTTGTAAATGCAATGCAAGCACAGACATAAGCATGTTTATGCACTACGATTCTATAATTCCCCCCCCCCCCATTGCAAATGGTAACGGGCATTGGCTGCTTGGAGGGAGGCTGTGACAAAGGCAGGATTAATGCGTGCCCAGCGCTTCCTCGTCGCAGGCTGTTTATCGGAGAGGCGCAGCATTGCGGCATCCAGTGGCGCGGATCATGCGCCGCTTGCCTTGTCCCCGTTTCGTCGCCTGCCACTTTGCGGCGGATGCCAACGCCGGTGGGCACAAGGAGCTATTCCGTGCCACTCTCATTCGACTCCATTGCCCTGTGAGTGGGAAAAATACACGAGACGGAGCTCTCACTGCCTTCAAAACGATTCCATCCTGGTCTTTTTTTTTTTGCTTCTCATGGACTCTTCCCTCCTTCTAATTATTTCCAGAACCTTTTCATTATGCAATTTGCGGCGCTCCCGAAAGCGCCTTCCGCTCAGACAAAGCTGGGCGACCCTCCTCCCTCCCTTTTGTCATAAACGCAGGCGCGTCAACATTATTGGGAATGTTTAGCCCCAAGAACCGCTTAATAACAATGCGCGGAGAGGAGGGAAGACCATTTTAACAGCTTAGCAGGAACGAATATGGCTCTTCCGAGGCAATAAATCAGGCTGAACGGGAGCCAGAAACGTCGCAAAAGCAAACGGACCGAGTTATGAGTTTCCTTTCCGGTACAAGATATTTACTAGGCATGTGCGATTGATTAAAAAAAAATTTTTTTAATGTGGGGGTGCTGGAATTTTGTTTCTAAAGTGTTTCCAAAATATCGTTAGTGAAAATTTCGTAATTATAACAAGAGTAACGGAATTTTTGTTATTTTTCCGTTATAGGGATTGCGCACGTGGGGGAACTTCAGGGGCTCCGTTCTCCCTCGTTTTTATAGCTATTGGGATGAAAATTGCTCAGACAGTAGAACACATTGACCAGGGCTTTTAGCCGGGAGGGGGGTTAGGTTGGGGGTTAAAGCCCCCCACCCCCAAAGTAAGCCAAATCCCCATGCTAAGTCTATGAGAAGCAAAAATTAAACAAGTCCCTCCAGAAGTGCAAGCACTATCTGAAGCTAATGTTGACAATTTATTCACACTGTCATCACTTGCAGGAATAGTCGACATAGTGGAAGCAACCAAGTTGGCCCACCCATAACTGGCTGGGTCCTGACCCACCTGGGGGTCAGGACCCATGGGGGGGTCACAAGGGGGTTTCAGAGGGGTCGCCAAAGACCACCAGAAAACATATTTCCTATGGTCTAAGGCAGTGTTTCCCAACCAGTGTGCTGGGACACACTAGTGTGCTGTGAGGGATCATCAGGTGTGCCGTGGAAAATTGGAACCTCCAGGGAAGGGGGAAGGGGGGGGGATAGTCTAGTGTGTTGAAGTATAAAAACCCTAAGAAACATACCTCGATAAAGACACAAAATTACAAACAACCCCCCTCCCCACCCGTTGTCTACTTAGTCTCTCCCTCTCCATGCATTGGGAAGGCCCGCCTCCTTTTCCCCAAGTAGAGACCTCCTCTTGCCTCCTGGGGTTTCTGTGTGGGAAGTTTGGCCCAGTTCTATCATTGGTGGGGTTCAGAATGCTCTTTGATTGTAGGGGAACTATAAATCCCAGCAACTACAACTCCCAAATGTCAAGGTCCATTTCCCCTGAACTCCATCTGTGTTCATATTTGGGCATATTAAGTATTCATACCAAGTTTGGTCCTGATCCAACATTGTTTGAGTTCACAGTGCTCTCTGAATATAGGTGAACTACAACTCCAAAACTCAAGGTCATTGCCCACCAAACTCTTATAGCATTTTCTCTTGGTTATGGGAGTTCTGTGTGGGAAGTTTGTGTCTTTCTGCCATTCCTGCCAGGATATCTATGTTGTGTTCATTGAAACAGGCCCAGGTTTCACACTGAGTGTATAAATACATTTAAAAACATATTAACTATGTGTATTATTGTGTTAGAGTGTCATTTTGTGTCATTTTGGTTGGTGGTGTGCCCCAGGATTTTGTAAATGTAAAAAGCGTGCTACGGCTCAAAAAAGGTTGGGAAACACTGGTCTTAGGCAGTGATTTTCAACCAGTGTGCTGTGGAACACTAGTGTGCCGTGAGAGATCATCAGGTGTGCCGTGGGAAATTACAGTGTAGAGAGAGAGAGAGCCTAGCAGGAAACTAGGCCCCCCGGCGTCCAGAACTTTCCTCCCTCCCTCCCTCCTCTCTCTTTCTCTCTCCTTCCCTTCCTTCCTTCTCTCCCTCTGCGCGCCATGGGCTACCTGGCCAAGCTTCGGCTCCTCCTGCTTCCTGGCTCCTGAGCGCTCTTCTGCCCTCCTCCCATCCAGCAGCAAGGAGGAGGAGAGGGAGGAGGAGTCCGCGGGAGCTGCCCCCGTCCGACCCCGCTCCCAGAGGCTCGAGGCGAGGCTTTCTGCCCTCTAGCCCCTCCATGCCGGGGAAGGGGAGCAACCCCTCATCTCCTGGCCTCTCCTGGCTGGGCTCTGGGTTCGCTGCAGAGTAGAGCAGAGCAGAGCAGGCCGGGATGCGCAGCTCCACAGCCCAGCTTGGTTCCTTCCCGATCTGGCCCCAAGGCAACAGCAGAGAAGCCGAAGGGACCCGGGGGGGGGGGGAGGCACTCCTGGGGGGGCTGAACCTCTTTGGGAAGGAGAGGTGGGGTTGGCGATGGCTGCGAGCCTCCGCCGCAGTTTGTTCCGAGGCTCGGAGCCACCCCGTGTGCTCAATTCCTCTTTGACCTGCTCAGCCGAGCCCGCGTGTGAAACAGAGCATGGATGATGGGACTTCAAGTACCTTCACTCACTTCCTACAAACAATACAACCCTCATCCATTCACCCATACAGACCAAACTTGGCACACAGTGTCCCCATGACCCAATCTACATCCTACTGCAATTTGGGGGAGGCTGGACCACAGATTATGGGACTTCCAGTACCTTCAGTACTTTCATGATACCACTGCAACTCCCAAGAATGATGAATCAAGACCAAACCTGGCACACAGAGCCCCAGTGACCCACTCTACATCCTGCTGCAGTTTGGAGGAGGGCAGACCATGGATGATGGGACTTGCAGTACCTTCCCTCACTTTCAAAGACTGCTGCAAAACCTAATCCAATCACTGATCAACAACAAACCTGGCACACAGAGCCCTCATGACCCACTCAACATCCTGATGCAGTTCTGTGTGAGATGGACCACGGATGATGGGACTTGAAGAACCTTTACTCACTACCTAAAAACAATGCAACCCTCATCCATTCACCAATACTGACCTAACTTGCCAAACACAGCTCCCATAACCCACTCTACATCCTGCTGCAGGTTGGAAGAGGGTGGACCACAGATGATGGGACTTGCACTACCTTCAGTAATTTCATGATACCACTGCAACTCCCAATACTGATGGATCAAGACCAAACTTCAGTGGATGAGGGTTGCAGCGGTCTGGGGAAGTGATTGGAAGTCCCATCATCCATGGTCTGCCCTCCTTCAAACTGCACCAGGATGTAGAGTGGGTTTTGGGGGTTTTGTGTGCCAAGCTTGGTCTTGATCAGTCAGTGGATGAGGGTAGCAGCGGTTTGGGGAAGTGATTGGAGGTACTTCAAGTCCCATCATCCATGGTCTGCCCTACTTCAAACTGCACCAGGATGTAGAGTGGGTCTTGGGGGTTTTGTGTGCCAAGTTTGGTCTTGTTCTGTCATTGTTGGGAGCCAGAAAGTGTTTTGGTCTTAAACTCCCACCATGGCTGACTGCCTCAGGCCTTTGCCTTATCCCCCTCTGGCAGTTTAGAGTGTCGGAATGTTCGTGTTGGCTGGCCAATTAGAGGCGTTATGCAAATACTCTCTCACTAGCAACCAATCATATTGTCAGAATGTAGAGGCCGGGAGCCAATCAGAATGCTGCCACATACATACATACATACATACAGTACATACATACATACATACAAACATTCCGCTTTATTATATAGATTTATTTACAGTATTTATATTCCGCCCTTCTCACCCCGGAGGGGACTCAGGGTGGATTTCCATGTACATATACATGGCAAACATTCAATGTCATAGACACACAACACATATAGATAGACAATCAGAGGCTATTTAACTTTTTTCTGGCCACCAGGGGAGCTGTCGCTTCACCGTCCATCTGCAACATTGATGAAGTACTTTCCGCATTCCCTGCATGCTTCTTGCTGGAGATTTTTTATGGCCTCGTAAATTTGTTAAGTTAGCCTCCCCACATATAAGTAGTACCTAAATTTCCTGCTTGACAGATGCAACTGTCTTTCGGGTTGCAAAGGTCGACCACAAGCTACACAAAAATGGCCGGAAGCTCACTCCGACCCGGGCTGGCTTTGAACTCATGACCCTTCGGTCAGTAGTGATCTTAATGCAGCTGACACCCAGCCAGCTGCGACACAGTCCCGGCCCGCATCTAGTTCATGAATCCTTTAAAGCAGTGTTTCTCAACCTTCCTAATACAGCGACCCCTTAATACAGTTCCTCATGTTGTGGTGACACCCAACCATAAAATTATTTTAGTTAAGATTTCATAATTGTAATTTTGCTACTGTACCGAATCATCATGTAAATACGTAGGATTTTCCTTCAATGGACCAAATTTGGCACAAATACCCAATACGCCTAAATCTTAATACTGGTGGAGTTTGGGGGGGCTGATTTTGTCATTTGGGAGTTGTACTTGCTGGGATTTATAGTTCACCTACAATCAAAGAGCATTCTGAACCCCACCTACGATAGAACTGAGCCAAACTTCCCACACAAAACTCCCATGACCAATAGAAAATACTGTGCTTCCTGATAGTCTTTGGCGACTCCCCCCACCCCATGACCCCCCCTCCAGGTGTCCCAACCCCCAGGTTGAGAAACACTGCTTTAAAGCATGGTCCAAACGGCTGCAAACTTCATTATTTGTACTGAGAGTCAACTAATTTAACTGATTTATGAGGCCATAAAATCTCCAGGAAGTATGAAAAAGAATGAAGGAATGCAACAACTCCCCCTGGTGGCCAGAAACTGGAATGTTAAATTGCCTCTGAGTGTCTGTCTATATATGTTGTATGTCTATGGCATTGAATGTTTGCCTGTATATGTGCATTGTAAGCCACCCTGAGTCCCCTGCGGGGTGAGAAGGGCGGAATATACATGATGTTAATAAATAAATAAATAAACTATAAATATTTCAACAAATTATGGGAAACATATTCATTTTCAATATTTATTGGATTTGTATGTTTCCTATGCACTAGAGCAGTGTTTTTTCAACCTTTTTTGAGCCGCAGCACATTTTTTACATTTACAAAATCCTGGGGCACACCACCAACCAAAATGACACAAAATGACACTCTAACACAGTAATACTATAGTTAATATGTTTTTAAATGTATTTATACACTCAGTGTGAAACCTGGGCCTGTTTCGATGAACACAACATATATATGACTTCCTCTCCCATATTTATACATGGCTATCATGTCTTCTCTCAGCCTTTTCTTCTTCAGGCTAAACATGCCCAGCTCTTCAAGCCGCTCCTCATAGAGCTTGTTCTTCCAGACCTTTGTGAAATTTCACCCTGACTGAAACTTGCTTCCAGTTAACTATGGATGTCATTCAGCTGGGGGGGGACTCTAAAAAAAATCCAGTAAAATAGTAAAGAAACCAACATTTCTAAGCGAAGAGGCTCGATTTGTTTCTTGGAAACCTGTGAGGGGGCTGCTAGGAGGGGGGAGAGTGCCAATTTCCCACGGCACACATGATGATCACTCACGGCACACTAGTGTGCCACGGCACAATGGTTGGGAAACACTACATTAGAGAAATGTCTGAAATAGCACCAGGTAACTTCTTCCTCCCCAGGACCGCTATAGTAAATAAATATTGCAAAGGCAGCGATCTTGCAGAAGCTAGTAGTAAATTTTATGAACTAGTCCACTGACCATATCAACAATAAAAGACAAAAACAAGAAAATACACAAATAGACACTAATCACTGTCCTAAAACTCCTGTAAACACATTAAAACACAATTAAAACTCGATTAATTTAAAAGTTAAAGATAATTTAAAATATCATCATTAAAGTGCCAAGGTAAAACGTCATACCACAGAAGCCAAGGACGAAGGTTAAAAACAAACGTCAAGATAGACCAGCTATTACGTAATAATAATAATAATAATAATCTTTATTTGTACCCCACCACCATCTCCCCGATGGGGACTCGGGGTGGCTTACATGAGGCCAAGTCCAACAACACAGCAACAAAGTAAAAACAGTCATAAAAACAATATAACGAATTACACAGAACAGGCCTGTTCAACAGGCGGCCCGCGGGCCGCACACGGCCCACCAGCCTCTTGGACACGGCCCGCCTACGTTTTTAAAAATTAAAATTAAAAAAAAAAAAAAAAAAATTCTTCCGGGGGGAGGGAGGGAAGGAGGAGGCGGGGCAGGGAGGAGCAAGGGAAACGGCTCCTCCCCCTGCCCCACCCCCTCCATCCCTTTATCCCCGCCGCCACAGGCGCCGATTGCCGCCCGCGGCATGGAGCGGCGGGCGCCCATGCGACACAAGCAGAAGCCGCAAAGGAGGCAGCGCCGCCTGCAGCCAGCGCTGCCTCCTTTTGCTTCTGCTTGGTGCGATGGTGCCACCGCTCACGCCACGGGCGGCGATCTCCACCCGCCAGTGTCCAGCCGCTGTCACGGAGTCCGTGACGGCGGCAGGACGCTGACGGGCAGAGATCGCTGCCCACGGTGTGGAGCGGCGAGTGCCCATGCGCACACAAGCAGAAGCTGCAAAAGGAGGCAGCGCTGGCTGCTGCCCGCGCGGCTGCCTCCCTCCTTTTGGGGCTTCTGCCTCCTCCTTGTGGCAGAGCCGGGGAGGGGGGAGGGGGCGGAGCTGGGGAGGGGGCGGGGGAGGAGCGGAGGGAGGGCCGGGGCGGAGGCAGACCCTTAGGCCCCCCAGGTGATCAGTGACGGGAATCCGACCCTTGGGCCGGTAGAAGTTGGACAGCCCTGGGAACATCTATCTATCTATCTATCTATCTATCATCTATCTAATAAATAAAAGCCAGTGTTTGCGGGCGTTGGGCGGGTGGGCCGAGCGACGGGAGGAATATGTGCCAGCGTTTCGATTGGCTGCCACTCCAGGATTATTTGCATAAATGGCTCTGACTGGCCAGCCTCAGAACTCCAACCCTCTAAGGCACCAGACAGAGGAGATTGGTTCCCACTGAGGGAAAATTTGCATAACGGACTCTGCATGGCCAACATTCCAACATCCAAAATCTCAAAGGTGCCAGAGAGTGCACTTTAAAAAAAAAGGCTTCCTTCAGCTGATTTAACAAACTAGGCCTCAGCCTGATTTGGCAGTAAGGCTTCCTTTACTTGATTTTCCAGACTAGGCCACAACCTGATTTGGCAGTAAGGCTTTCTCTACTTGATTTTCCAGACTAGGCCACAACCTGATTTGACACTAAAGCTTCCTCTACTTGATTATCCTGACTAGGTCCACAACAATGACAGAACAAGACCAAACTTGGCCCACAGACCCCCCCAAGATGCACTCTAAATCTTGGTGCAGTTTGAGGTAGGATGCACCATGGATGACGGAAATGGCAGTACTTTAACTCACTTGCTTAGAGCACAGTGGCCCACACCAATGACGGATCAGGACCACACTTGCCACACAGAGGCCCTATGCAATACCAAGCTTGACACACAGTGCCCCTATGACCCACTCTACATTCTACTGCCGTATGGAGAAGAGTGGGACTTGAGGTACCTCCATGGATTATGGGAGTTGTAGTACTTTCAAAGCCTTCATTTCCCACAGACCACTGCAGCCCTGAACAAAGACCTAAAAAGACTACACTTGGCACCCTGTGCCCCCATGACCCAGTCTCCATCCTTCTACAGTTTACAGGAGGGTGGACCATGGGTGATGGGAGTTGAAGTACCAAAGGCCAACCTTGGCACACAATGCCTTTTTCAAATAACCCGGGCACCGCCAGGTCCCCAAGCTAGTAAGCTATAAAAATACTACAACCAATATAAAATTATAATAAAATAAAACCAATCCCAATCCAGTTCAGATATCTGCGTCATCCCTACAGTTTATCCCAATCGCCTCCAAATACACCGTTCCCAGCTGCATTCTTTTGTGTAGAAAAAGGGCCATTTGGTGTTGTAGTAGCTAACATTGCTACAACAAAGTTTAGATTTTCTTTTCCGCTGAACCAAAGCACCCTAAGAAACTCATAACTGTCAACTGATAAATGCAGCCAATTTTTTTGGCGTTGCAAGACCTCAAAAAAAGCACATAAAAAAACCTCTATAGTAAACACAGATTTGTAACAAGCAGCACTCCATCAGCGGATGGTGCCCTAAGAGCACTATGGAAACGGATGGGATCGCCCACCATTGGTGACTCTAGTCTTCCTGAGTCTAAAGCCAAGCATTTCTTCAGTTAGTGTTTTAAAATACTAATTGTCAGGGATGCACTTCTTGCCAGGATATTTCTTCTGAAAATTAGAATGGAATGTGAATGTATATACTCCTACACAAAAACACACACACATACACACATACTGTTGCTCTGAGATCAGAGTGAAGAGTTCCATCTTGCCTCCTGCATTGTGCTTATAATATAATATAATATTTTGTATATACATATAATATTGATAGTATTATAATGTAATACTGAAGAAAATGGAAGTCCTCTACCAGCCCACACCACAGGAAGAACACCATCATCCTCACGTCAGCATAGGCACATCTGTGCTTAAGTCCGTTCAGCAGTTCACCTACCTGGGAAGCATAATCTCTTCAGACGCCAAGATTGACAAAGAGATAGATCACAGATTATCAAACGCATATAGTGCATTCGGAAGGCTTCACAAAAGAGTCTGGAGCAACAAGCACCTGAGGCAAAGCACCAAAATTAGAGTGTACAGAGCTATCGTACTGTCTATTCTCCTATATGGGTCTGAAACATGGGTCACCTATCGCCAACACCTACGACTCCTCGAACGCTTTCATCAGCGCTGTCTTCGCACAATCCTAAATATACACTGGACCGACTATGTGACTAATGTTGCTTTCCTTGAGCAAGCAGGGATCGCCAGCATTGAGGCCATGCTATTGAGAACACAGCTGCGCTGGGCAGGGCACATCTCTAGGATGGAGGACCACCGCCTCCCAAAGATACTACTCTATGGTGAACTCGCCACGGGTCAGCACAAGAGAGGCGCCCCCAAAAAGAGATATAAGGACTCCCTGAAACAACATCTTAGGCTCGGCCAGATTGATCACCAACAATGGTCCACCCCGGCCTCACATTGGGAGGCATGGAGACGCACTATCCACAATGTTGCGGCCTCTTTCGAGAAGACACGCCGAATGGGTCTCGAAGAGAAACGACAACGCAGAAAGAACCGCAACTTGGAAACAACATCACCCAAGGAGACTTTCTGCTGTGCTTTCTACAACCGAACTTGCCTATCTCAGATTGGCCTTTTTAGTCATCAACGCGCTTGTAAAAGGCGTGGGATGAGTCCTTCCTAAGAATCTTCGTTCGCGAAGTAATGCCGAGAAATAACATTATACTGTAAATTTATTAGTAATATTACATGTAATATAAAATATATAATTATAATATAATATTATTAGTAGTATTATATTGTATTACATTATCTCTCTCTCTTGGCATTGTCTCTTACAATGCAATATATAATATTAATATTGTGCTATGGCAATAATATAATATACTAGCTGTACCCGGCACACGTTGCTGTGCCCTATTTAGGAGATGCGAGAAAGTCTGAGTATGTAAGGGTTGGAATTGATGTTACTTATGGTCTTGGTGGGGTCATGGCTGTGTCGTTGTGGGTTGTTCTGGTGGGTGGGATGTTGAAGTCCTATGGAGTTGCCGGTGTGTGGTGTTCCTGGCGTTCTGCAGAGCTTGTGGATATACAATGTTTTTTGTCTTTCCGTCTGCTGTGTTGATGTAGAGCAGTGGTTCTCAACCTGGGGGTAGCGACCCCCAGGGGGATCGCAGGGCCATTTTCGAAGGGTCGCGGGGCCGCCTCCCTTGGCCCCTCCCCTTCCGGGACGACTGCCGGACCCCTGGTGCTGGCTCTTGCTGCCTGCCGGGTGATGGGACTGGTTGCCTCCTCCACCTGCCCTCCGCGCCATACTGACTGACCCCTCAGCTGGAGCCACTGGCCTCCTCGGCGTGATCGGCGTGCAGCTGCTTTATTTACTTCAGGCAGTGGCTCTCCTGCTGCTGCACGTGGAGTGAGCAAGTGAGGCGCTGGAGCCTGGGTTGCTCCCTCCAAGGGGCGTGGAGGTCAGGCCCCCTGTTCAAGAGGGACTGGGCTGCTTTTCCTCTTTTGCGTGGTGGGGGACACTTTCAGGCTGGAGGGGGGAGTTTTGTGTGGCTCCAAAAGTTCCTGCGTGCCTGGGACTGGCTGGGGTCCATGTATGTTGGTGGCGCCTGAGGACTTTGCCTGATGGGAGTTTGCAGCTGTGGGTGTTGGATGGCTTTTGTGCGGCTGCTCTTTGAAGGAGTTCCTGGATTAGAGTTTGTGTTGCTGTGTGAGGAAGTGGTGTAGTGTTGGAGGTGCTTCAGGAGGAGGAGGAGTCTGTCGGTGTGTTTTTGTGTCCTTGTGGGGTTGCTGACTGAGTGTCCCCAATGCTTTGCGAGAGGGACCCAAAAAGGAGAGCGGAAAAGCGTCGCTTTTTTGGGTTTCTCCTGAGGGTTCATTCTCCCTCTTCTTCAGAGGGAGGGAGAGCCCTTTCTTTCCTTTTAGGATTTCAGAGCAGGGGACTCTTTCTTTCCTTTGGGGAGTGAGTGAGGCACTCGCTGTTGTCCTGGCCCTCCCCTTCTCTCCCTTCCCTCTGCCTTGTTTTAGTGTCGCTTTCTTTTCTGGAAGAGGCAGGGAGCCGAGCTGCCTTCCTCCCCCTCCTCCTCCTTGAGTGCCTTTCCCAGCGCAGGAAAGCCTCCGGAACAGTTTGCCTATTTTTCTTTTTACTATGGGGCTGGGGACGTTTAGTTTGTATAGAAAATAAGGTTGAGAGAAGGGGGAATGATAGTAGTCATGTTTAAATATGAAAGGACATCACATTGAGGAGAGGGCAGGCTAGTTTTCTGGTGCTTTGGGTACTAGGGCCCTTCTTCCATCCACACAGCTGAATAAAAAACCATATTTTCTGCTTCCAACTGGAATATATAGCAGTATAGACTCAGGGCCCTTCCACACAGCCATATAACCCAGAATATCAAGACAAAATCAACAATATCTGCTTTGTACTGGGTTATCTGAGTCCAAACTGCCATATATTACAGCTCAAAGCAGGAAATGTGGGGTTTTATTCAGTGGGTGGAAGGGCCCTTAGGTAACCCAATTCAAAGCAGATATTGTGGGATTTTCTGCCTTGATATTCTGGGTTATGTGCTGTGTGGAAGGGCCCTAGGACGCAATGTATTCAAACAATGGGTCAAGAGATTCAACTTAAATATTAGAAGGAACTTTCTGTTTGACAGCCCCTTGGAGCCTGTCTCCTATGGTGGTTTTCAAGCCTGGATGGCCATTTGTTGAGGTGCTTTGATTGTAATTTTCTGCATGGAAGAAGGTGGGAGTGGATAGGCTTTGGGGTCTCTTTCTATTCTGGGCCCTTCCACACAGCCATATATATCCCAGAATATCAAGGCAGATAATCCACAATAGCTTCTTTGAACCACATTATCTCAGTTCACACTGCCATATAATGCAGTTCAAAGCAGATACTGTGAGATTTTATTCAGCTGTGTGGAAAGGGCCTCTGTGATTCTATTGCATTTCTAGGGAAAGGCCAGTTGCACAATTGTGTGCATGTGTGCAGTATCTGCTTTGAACTGGGTTATCTGAGTCCACACTCAGATAATGTGGGATTTCTGCCTTGATATTCTGGGATATAGGGCTGTGTGGAAGGGCCCTTTGTGAATCCCAGATAATAATAATTATTGTTATAGTTATTTATACTTTGGTTTTAGCTGCCAGAAGGAGGCACTGGGGGCGATGGGAAGGCGCCTCTAAAAAGTGAGTAGAGGTGCCTTCCCATCAGCCCAGTGCCTCAAGTATTTTCTGTTGGTCATGGGGGTTCTATGTGGGAAGTTTGGCCAAATTTTATTGGTGTTCAGAATGCTCTTTGATTGCAGGTGAACTATAAATCTTTTTTAACAAAGTTAATACGCTATAAATCCTAGTAACTGCAACTCCCAAATGACAATATCAATCCCTCCCAACCCCACCAGTATTCAAATTTGGTTGTATCAGGTATTTGTGTCAAATTTGGTCCAGTGAATGAAGATATATCCTGCATATAAGATATATACATTATGATGCATAACAGTAGCAAAATTACAGTTATGAAGTAGCAACAAAAAGAAATTTGTGGTTGGGGGTCACCACAACATGAGGAACTGGATTAAGGGGTCACGGCATTACGAAGGTTGAGAACCACTGATGTAGAGGTTCTGTGGTTTCCCAACTCTGGAGCACGCTACGTAGAGTTGTCCGTGGGAGAAGCATTCTGTGTCAAGGTCTATGCCACAGATTTGTAGTGTTTGTCCTTGAGCCTTGTTTATGGTGATAGCATAATTGTTGTGTATTTGGGGGTGTTGCAGGGGTTTTTTTGGTGAGTTTTGCAAGTTTGTGTTATTCTGGGGGTATGTGTTTGTCAGTGGTGCCTGTGTCCCTGGTGCCCTATTTGTCTCCCTCCTAGATCTTGGCCTTGACAGTTTAACCCTCAAACACCAACTGACTAAACTGAAATCACTGAGCATTCTATCCTAGCCTTGGCTGGCTCTGCCCAGCGTTACTATGGTTACTCAGCCTCCCTGCATTTTGTGTGGGCCGATGTTGGCCAATGGGTTTCGCTGGCTGCCGCAGAGGATGCTGGGAAATATAGTTTTTTTTAATCGTTGTTGTGGGGGCCTTCTAGGTTTTTTTGGGGGGGTGAGAAGGGGGCATAGAAATGTTGTAAACAAACATACAAACAAACAAATAAATATACTAGCTGTACCCACCACACGTTGCTGTGGCCAACCTTCCCTCCCTCTTTCTCTCCATCTTTCTCTCCTTCCTTCCTTCCGTCCGTCCATCCATCCATCCATCCATCCATCCCTTTCTTCTTTCCTTCCTTCTCTACCTCTTTCCCTCCTTCTCCCTTTTGCTTTTTCTTTTCCTTTTCCTTTCTCTTCTTTCTTCCTTCTCTACCTATTCTTGGACTGTGACTCCCAGCAGTCCTCCTGGTCAATCTATCTACCTACTTATCTTTCTCTGTCTGATAGATAGATATGATTCACACACACATATAGATGTATATGACAGATATAGTATCATAGATTTGAAAGGGGCCCCTAAAGGAGGATAATTCTATGTTGCCTGTTCCAGAGAAGGCAAACCAGACAATCTCTACATCAACACTGACAAAGAAATAACAATAAATAATGTTTACCCACAAGCATAAAGAAATTACATTTATTGGAAACTAAAACTTTCTCATTACTTTATTTTCCAGAAGGCTAGACTGGGTCACAGCAACGCCTGACAGGGGACGGCTTCTATCTATCTATCTATCTATCTATCTATCTATCTATCTTCTATGTATATAATTAAAGTCAGTGTTTGCGGAGGTGCGGAAGGCGGGAGGTGCGGAGGAATATGCACCAGCGTTTTGATTGGTTGCCACTGTGGGAATATTTGCATAAAGGACTCTGGTTGGCCATCCTCAGAACTCCAACACTCTAAGGCACCAGATATTTTGTATAAAGGACTCTGATTGGCCAGCCTCAGAACTCCAACAATCAAAGGCACCAGACAGAGCTAATTGGTTGTCACTAAGACACTATTTGCATAAAGGACTCTGATTGGCCAGCAAAACATAATGCAACTGAATGCTTGAGTAAGCCAAATGACATTTTTTTTCCGTTGGAAATAGAATGTTCATTTTCTGGGAGGTGCGGAAGTGCCAAGGAATATGTGACAGCATTTCGATAGGTTGCCACTATGGGATTATTTGCATAAAGGACTCTGATTGGCCAGCCTCAGAAATCCAACATTCTACGGCCCCAGACAAAGGGGATTAATTGCCACTAAAATGGTATTTGCATAAAGGACTCCAATTGGCCATCCACATCCCAACATTCTAAGGTGACACAGAGAGAAAAGGAAAGGCCTCAGGCAGTCAGACACTGCGGCCCACAGCAGTGACGGATCAGGACCAAACTTAGCACAAAGGACCCAATGGCCCATTTCAATACAGACCAAAATTAGCATACAGAGCCCCTTGACCTTCACACCCTGGTGCTGTTTCAATGACCAATACATGAGACTTGAAATACCTTCACTCACCTTAAATGACCGCTGCAACCCTCATCCACAGAATTATCAATACCAAATGTGACACACAGAGCCCCCATGACACACTCTACACCCTGGTGCTGTTTGGAGGGGGATGGACCATGGCCGATGGGACTTGCAGTACCTTCACTAAGTTCCTGAGACCACGGCAAGCCGCATAAACATCTAATAGGAACTAACCTTGGCACACAATGCCTTCCTCAAATAACCCGGGCACTGTCGGGTCCCCAAGCTAGTATGTGTGTGTGTGTGTGTGTGTGTGTATACATACACACATGATTTTTTTGAGATGTTGGTGGTATTCTCTCTACCCCTGCCCCAATTCTATATCTTTTTGAATAGCTTGTTGATAAGAGCTTTACACTGCCGAATCAATGCAGTATGGCACCACTTTAACTGCTGCTTCTCAAAACTGTGGAATCCTGGGAGTTACAGTTTGGTGAGGCTCTCTTTCTATTTGCAGAGGAGGCTAAAGTCATTGTCAAATTATATCTCCCAGGATTCCAAGCATTGAGCCAGCGGGGCCAAACTGCACTGATTTGACAGTGTAGATTGAGGTTTCTCTTTACTTTGTGTGAGCTCATGCTAAGCCCATGGACTACAACTCCCAGGATCCTACAGCACTGAATCGTGGGAATTCAAGTGGGGTCAAACTGCAGTATGGTACAGCTTGAGATGAGAGAGCTTGCTGCGCTTCTCTATGGCTTCTCAATGACCCTAAATATATTTCAGCAATTCTTTGGGAGCTGTCCTTGGTGCTGATCAAATGCCATAGATCAGTGATTCTCAACTTTCCTAATGCCGCGACACCTTCCTACAGTTCCTCATGTCGTGGTGACCCCCAGCCATAGTATTATTTTTGTTGCTACTTCACAACTGTAATTTTGCTACTGTTATGCAAATATTTTGATATGCAGGATGTATTTTCATTCACTTGACCAAATACGGCACAAATATCCAATACGTCAAAATTTGAATACTAGTGGGGTTGGGGAGGGGGATTGATTTTGTCATTTGGGAGTTGTAGTTGCTGGGATTTATAGTTCACCTACAATCAAAGAGCATTTTGAACTCCACCAATGATGGAATTGAACCAATCTTGGCACACACTCCTCCCATGACTAACAGAAAATATTGCACGACCTTGAGGTTTGGAGTTGTAGTTCACCTACATCCAGAGATCACTGTGGACCAAAACAAGGATGGATCTGGACCAAACTTGGCATGAATACTCAATATGCCCAAATGTGAACACTGGCGGAGTTTGGAGAAAAGAGACCTTGACATTTAGGAGTTGGGAGTTGCTGGGATTTATAGTTCACCTAAAATCAAAAACCATTCTGAACCTCACTGACAATAAACTTCCCACTGGAACCCTCATGGCCAACAGAAAATACTGTGCTTTCTAAAAGTCTTTGGCGACCCCTCTGACACCACCTTGCAACCCCGCCAGGGGTCCCAACCCCTAGGTTGAGAAACACTGCCATAGATACTTTGTAAGACAGAGAGCAGATGAAAACTATAATTATCAATAATAATGATCGGCAAATCCTCCCACCAAAAGCCCTCCTACGCTGTGATTGGCCGGCCCCTCAGCCAAGGGGAAGGCTGTTACTGAGACACCACCAGGGAAGGGAGAGCAGGTGTGCTTGGTGCATGGCAGCATGGTGCGTATGTGCAGGCAAGGGAGAGCGTCTGAGGCTGGAGGCAAGCTCGTGCCAGCGAGTCCCTTCAAGGCATGGAGGTTCTGTATGCCAAGTTTGGTTCGATTCCATCATTGCTGGAGTTCAGAATGCGCTTTGATTATAGGTGAACTATCAATCCCACCAACTACAACTCCCAAATGTCAAGGTCTATTTTCCCCAAACTCCACCAGTGTTCATATTTCCGGCATATTGAGTATCCATGCCAAATTTGGTTCAATCAAAGAGCATTCTGAACTCCACCAATGATGGAGTTGAACCAATCTTGACACACAGAACTCCCATGACCAACAGAAAATCCTGAAAAGGATTTGGTGGGACCTTGAGTTTTGGAGTTATAGTTTATTTATTTACATTATTTATATTCTGTTCTTCTCACCCCAAAGGGGACTCAGAGCGGATTACAGGTACACATACTTAGCAGACAATCCCTACCGTTTCCACATACACAGTACACACATATAGACGAACAGAGGCAAACTCTGGCCACCAGGGGGAGCTGACGCACTTCTCATCTTTCAGAATCCCTTGTTGTTCCTTCCTCATTCCTCAGCGTTCCTGGAGTTCTTTAATGGCCTCATAATTCAGTCAAAATTTGCCTCCCCACTTAATGTGGTACCTTTATCACCTACTTGACAGGTGCAACTGTCTTTCGGACTGTAAAGGTCGACAGCAGGCTACACTAAAAGGTCGAGCACCCACCTCGACCCAGGCAGGCCTCGAACTCATGACCTATTGGTCAGAGATCTTATGCAGCTGACACTTAGCCAGCTGCACCACATTCCCAGTGTAGTTTATCTATATCCAGAGAGCACTGTGGACTCAAACAGTGATGGATCTGGACCGAACTTGGCACGAATACTCAATATGCCCAGATGTGAACACTGGTGGAGTTTGGGGGAAATTGACCTTGATATTTGGGAGTTGTAGTTGCTGGGATTTATAGTTCACCTACAATCAAATAGCACTTATAGTTATAGAGTTATAGTTCACCAACACCAAAAAGAGACTCCCATGACCAACAGAAAATACTGAAAAGGATTTGGTGGGACCTTGAGTTTTGGAGTTATAGTTTAAGAGAAGTACAGGTGGCTCAATGCTGCATAGACAGCTCAATGCTTCTGCAGTCTTGAAGTTGAAGTTTTGCAAAGGCTCAAGCCTTCTCTTCAAAACAACAGCTCTGCATTCATTCTACAATGTAGAATGTGTACAGGGTTGTTGCTTTTTTGTCCCAAGTTTTGTGCAATTGAATTCTTATTGGGTTGTTGTTTTGTGTCATACCCTTTCGGTTTGAAGAGAAGTACAGGTGGAGAGATCTTCAGCCTTTTCTGCCAAAGGGGTTCCTAATACCATCAGAAATATGTGAATCCTCCCACCAAAAGCCCTCCTCCGCTGTGATTGGCCAGCCTCTCAGCCAAGAAGAGGGCTGTTTCTGAGATTCCAAGCAAGGAGGGGAGAGCAGGGGCATGCTTGGCGCATGGCAGCATAATGCGCATGTGTGGGCGAGGGAGAGTGTGCGAGGCTGGAGGGAGGCTCGTGCCAGGGAGCCCCTTCAAGGCATAGAGGTTCTCTGTGGGAAGTTTGGCCTAAATCTATCATTGGTGTAGGTGAGCTATTCCAACGATGACAAAGTAAAAATCGAAGTGACGAACTGACTGAAAAAGGCAGAGGGAAACTTCTATGACACAGGCATCAAAAACTCATCTCACGGATGACAAAATGGTGATTAGGTGGGAAAATAATGTAATCCCTATGCTACAATTTTGTTAAAATATATTCATTCTTTGTATTTTTTAAAAAAATCTTGTAACCTTACTTTGCGGATAACCATCATATATACAGCCACAGCATGGCAACAGAACAAGGGGTGTTTCACCTTCGGGTTTGGGATAATGTGCTCACGTGTGCAAGGTTTGCAATGCTTTCCCAAAAGAGCAAAGGAGGAATGGGAGTTTGGAGTGATCCAGGAAGGAGTTAATGTCCGGGAGAGGATCTTGTGACTATTAATACACCTCAAACATCAAATGTTTAACACTGTGAAGGGAATGAGATGCGGCCTCCGCAGTCAGCGATGCAGCGGAGCATGGCAACATGGGACAAAACCCATTCGCCGGGAAGGGGCTTGTGCGGGAGACATGCACGCAGTCGCAAACGCAGGCCACACAGCCAAAAAAAGTCCTTTTTTTCTAACCAATCAACATAAAACACACCTTTATCCTGGTCAATTTCTCCCTTTTGGGGTGCATCTGCACTGTAGAATAAATGGGGTTTTGTCCTGCTTTAAATGCCAAGGCTCAATGCTGTCTATGCAGTCTTGGAAGTTGAAGTTTTGCAAAGGCTCAAGCCTTCTCTTCCAAACAACAGCTCTGCATTCATTCTACAATGTAGAATGTGTACAGGGTTGTTGCTTTTTTGTCCCAAGTTTTGTGCAATTGAATTCTTATTGGGTTGTTGCTTTGTGTCATACCCTTTCGGTCAGCAGTCCTGCCACCACAAGGGTTTAACTATTGCACCACCAGGGGCTCTAATAATAATAATAATAATAATAATAATAATAATCAAGTAATAGTCAAGGTGGTCCCAGTGGTGATGGGCACACTGGGTGCAGTGCCTAAAGACCTCGGCCTGCACTTAAACACAATCGGCGCTGACAAAATTACCATCTGTCAACTGCAAAAGGCCATCCTACTGGGATCTGCATGCATTATTCACCAATACATCACACAGTCCTAGACACTTGGGAAGTTTCCGACGTGTGATCCAATACATCAGCCTACAGAGTGATCTTGTTTGCTGTGTACTAATGTCGTTGTATTTCAAATAATAATAATAATAATAGGGTGCAAAAGGCCACCCTGCTCGGATCTGCACACATTCTTCGCTGGTACATCAGGCCCGGATTAACACCTTTTTGCGCCCTAGGCCACACTTTGGAATTACGCCCCCTTTAAGCCAACATCTACCACACACACACACCATCCTTTCATCCGCTTGTCCCCCTTAGGGCCCGCATCCAGCTCTCCTGGTGTGGCTCTACTAGGTCCGCCACAGGAGTTTCCCTCTCGGCAGGCACAATGGATGCAGGCATGGGGGGAGGAGCCTCCTCCCCAATGCTGGGGCTTGAGGTACTTGGCTCCTACCCGGTATCGGGGATTGCGCATGCGTTGTAGTCAGCAGCTGTACCGATGCCGCGCTTCTCCCCGATACCGGGGCTTGTCGCGTTGGGCTTCTCTCCTGTACTGGGGTTTGCGCATGTGCCATAGCCGGCAGTTGCACTTCTCTCTCCAGTGAGGAGTCTCCTCCTTGTGTTGGAGGAGGAATACCAGCTTTCATGGTGTTAGGGCATGCGCAGACTGCGCAATGGAGTTTCCTGTACTTGCACTGAAGGAGCCAGCAAGTGGATGCTGTCGGCATCGAGGGAGTTAATTGTTCCTCCTGTCGACGTTGACGCCAGTGTCGAGAGCCCCTGCGCAAACACCGTTTGAGCAACAATAGCAGAGGCAGGAGCTGGTATTCAAGAAGGGGCAGGGGCGCCGCTGAAAAGGAGGACCTCCAGTATCCTTCCTTCCTCATCTCCATGCATGTTGCGTTTTTATTCGTTTCAACATTTTTTTGGTTCATGATCTGCGCCCCCCCCCCCGGCTTGCACCTCTAAGCGATAGCCTAGGTTGGCCTTATATGTAATCCTGGCCTGTGGTACATCAGACGTTTATCCGTTAGTACCACTGGCAATCATCTTTGAGTGTTCTTGGAGAGTGGGACAAGGCCCATTAGATGGGAGGAGGGCCAATGTGGTCCCTCTCTATCTTCAAGAAGGGAAAAAAGGACGACCCAAACAATTACCAATGTCCGGTCAGCCTCACGTCAATACCACACAAGATTCTATAAAACAGGGCTGCCCAACTGGCGGCCCGGGGGCCGCACACGGCCCCCCAGCCTGTTGGACACGGCTCCTGCTATGCCCCCGGCAGCCATTTTTTTAATTAAAAAATCTATTTTTTTAAAAAAAAAGGCGGCCGGGGGAGGGGGAGGCGGGGCAGGGAGGAGGAAGTGCCCTGGCTCCTCCTCCTTCGCCCTTCCTCCTTCCCCTCCCTGCATTGGAGCCGCGGCGCGTCCGCGGGGGGGTGGAGGGGCGAAGGAGAGGGCAGTCAGCTGACTGCCCTCTCCTTTCTCTCTCTTTCCCCGTGCGCGCGGGGACCCTGGGCTCCGGGGCGCGAAAGAGACAGAATGGAGAGGGCAGCCAGCTGACTGCCCTCTCCTTTCTCTCTCTTTCCCGTGCGCGGGGACCCTGGCTCCGGCGCGCGCTGGGAAAGAGGGAGAAAGGAGAGGGCAGTCAGCTGATTGCCTTCTCCTTCTCTCTCCTCCTCCTCCTCCTCCTTTTTCCCCGGCGCCGCAGCGCACGGGACACCGGCTGCGCCGGGAAGGGCGGGAGGGTGCAAGGAGGTGGGCCTCCTCCTTCCCGGCGCTGCTGGTGTCCCATGCGCCGCGGCGCCAGAGAAAGAGGAGGAGGGAGACTGACAGCGTAGGAGGGGATGGGGGCGGGGCGGGGGCGGGGGGGGGGCGGGGCCGAACGGCCCCCCAGGTCATCAGTGACCTGGGGTCCGGCCCTTGGCCGGTTAGAAGTTGGACAGCACTGCTATAAAAGATAATTAAGATAGTATTTTGTATTGACAATTTCCATCAAGGTAACCAAAAAGAGCTGCAATAAGCTCCCTAATTTATCAGTTTTGAAACAGAGACTGGATGGTCCTCTGTTGGGAGGGCTTGGATTGTGTCTTTTAGAAAGGCAGAAGTAGGTCAGACTGGATGACCTTTGGCAGGCTCTTTCCACTCTGTGCACAAGGGGCTTTAAAACAGTGGTTCCCTATCTTTTTTTTTTTGGACCAGGGACCAATTTGACCAGGGACCACTCTCCAATGTTAGTACCAAAAGGGTTACGAATCAGTTTGTCAACTTTACTTTCAGTTTGGTTATTTGGGGTGCTGATTCAAAAAATTGCATTGGATAGACCAGTGTTTTTCAACCTTTTTTGAGCCGCGGCACATTTTTTACATTTACAAAATCCTGGGGGACAGCACCAACCAAAATGACACTCTAACACAGTAATACATATAGTTAATATGTTTTTAAATGTATGTATACACTCAGTGTGAAACCTGGACCTGTTTCAATGAACACAACATAGATATCCTGGCAGGAATGGCAGAAAGACACAAACTTCCCACACAGAACTCCCATAACCAAGAGAAATTACTATACTGATCTGACTTAAGACGCTTTCTGATTCTTTTATTTTGATTTATTTATTTATTCTCTTCACTTCTACTCCGCTCTTTCTCTCACGAGGGGACTAAGCACCGGGAATGTGGTGCAGCTGGCTGGGTGTCAGCTACATACTGACCAGAAGGTCATGAGTTCAAGGCCTGCCCGGGTCGGAGTGAGCTCTCGACCAATTGTGTAGCTCATTGTTGACCTTTGCAACCGGAAATACAGTTGCATCTGTCAAGTAGGAAATTTAGGTACCACTTTGTGTGGGGAGGATAAATGTAACTGATTTACAAGGCCATAAAATCTCCAGGAAGTACACAAAAAAGAATGAAGGAATGCGACAGCTCCCCCTGGTGGCCAGTTGCTGGAATATTAAATTGCCTCTATGTCTTTCTATCTATGCTGTATATCAAATGGCATTGAATGTTTGCCTGTATATGTGCATTGTGATCCGGCCTGACTCCCCTGCGGGGTGAGAAGGGCGGAATATATATGCATCCATGTACTGTAAATAATAATAAATCGGGGTGGCTTCATATATGCATCCATGAAGAATACAATCAATCAATCAATAAATGTATTTACTTACTTTATTTATATTCTGCTCTTCTCACCCCAAAGGGGACTCAGAGCAGATTACAGGTACACATACTTAGCAGACAATCCCTGCCGTTTCCACATACACACATATAGATGAACAGAGGCAAACTCTGGCCACCAGGGGGATGCACTCCTCATCTCTCAGCATCCCTTGTTGTTCTTTCCGCATTCCTCAGTGTTCCTGGAGTTCTTTAATGGCCTCATAATTCAGTCAAAATTTGCTCCCCCCACTTAATGTGGTACCCTTATCTCCTACTTGACAGATGCAACTGTCTTTCGGGCTGCAAAGGTAGACAGTAGGCTACACTTAAAGGTCGAGCACCCACCTCGACCTGGGCAGGCCTCGAACTCATGACCTACTGGTCAGAGAGATCTTATGCAGCTGACACTTAGCCAGCTGCGCCACATTCCCGGCACAGTTGGTACAAAACATTATAAATTCATCAGTAAAATTCATTTACCTACATAATAACATGCCGCTAGACTAGCATCCAGCCAAGTAATTCCAGGATCGTTATATCACAATATTCAAGTCCAGCTGCCAATGTCCAATTCTCAAATGCCTGGGCCCACAGCCAGGTCTTTAGTTGTCTCCTGAAGGACAGAAGGGAGGTTGCTAACCTGATGTCCGTAGGGAGGGAGTTCCACAGACGGGGGGCCACTGCTGAGAAGTCTCTGTCTCTCCACATTTGTGAGAGTGGGGGGATCGAGAGCAGAGCCTCTCCTGAAGATCTTAAGCTACATGATGGTTGATAGCAGGAGATACGTTTGGACAGGTAAACTGGACCAGAGCCGTTTAGGGCTTTAAAGGTATTGAATTGTGCCAGGAAGCCAGGCCCGGATTAACACCTTTTTGCGCCGTAGGCCACACTTTGGAATTATGCCCCCTTTAAGCCAACCTCTAGCCCCCCCCCTCCCACACACACACACCACTCAGACCCACACTTGGCTGGCTTTTGCCATGGTGCCTCCGGAGCAGAAGAGAAAGGCGAGTAGGCACCATCCCGCCACCTCCAACGTCCCCATTCCCACCGTCTGGAAAGCTCCGCTGTGCTCTGAAGGTCTCCTCGGGAGGCTTGGGGAGAGCGCAGCGGGTGCAAACTCACTCCAAAGGCACGAGAGAGAGAGAGAGAGAGAGAGAGAGAGAGAGAGAGAGAGAGAGAGAGAGAGAGAGAGACATGTCCGCTTGGCGTGCGCTTCCGCAGAACGAGGGAGGATTCAGGTTGGGGTTTGTTTTGTTCAGCTGCTCCCGAAGGCAGGAGAGCCAGACCCTGGCCTTGATCCTTCCCTCCCTCCCACGGCTCCCTTTGGCCAAGCAGCCTGCCCCGGTTTGGTCCGAGAGCGCAGGAGCGAGCCTGGGTTGGTGTGGTCTCGTGCTGGGGACCTGGGAGAGGTCCACCCAAGCAGCGCCCTTTCCCCTCTTCCTCCCTCCCTCTCTTCCTTCTTTACTTTCTTTCTTTCCTCCTAGTTGCCTCCTACTCCTCCTTCTCCCCTCCCTCCCATTGCCCTCTCCCAGACTCCGCCGCTCGGCTCTGGTTGCAGGAATTTACAGTCTGCCGCTGGGGGAGCCGGGCGAGTCGCCATGGAGACGGCTTCCCCAGGAGCCAGGAGGTCAGGCCAGCCAGAGACCCGAGGGCAAATCAATGGTGGGCCCCGCTGCAGCCCAGAGAGCAAGAGACTTTGCCAGGAGAAGGAGCAAGGAGGGGCATGAGAAAAGGGGAAAGAGGGGCGCAGACCAGTTTTTTATTTTTATTTTTTTGGTCCATGATCTGCGCCCCTCCTCGGCATGCGCCCCTAGGCCATGGCCTATGTTGGCCATATGGGTAATCCGGCCATGCAGGAAGCTAATCGGCAGCCAGTGAAGCTGACGCAACTCCTGTTATCAACCTGGCTGCCGACCGTTGGACTAATTGAAGCTTCTGAGTAGTTTTAAAAGGCAGCTCCACGTAGAGAGTGTTGCAGTAGTCTAAATGGGATGTAACCAGAGTGTGGACTACCGTGGCCAAGTCAGACATCCCAAGGAACGGGCGCAGCTGGTGCACAAGCTTTAATTATGCAAAAGCTCTCCCAGCCACTGCTGATACCTGGGGTTCCAGGCTCAGCGGTGAGTCCAGGATCCCTCCCAAGTTGCGAACCTGCATCTTCAGGGGGAATGTAACCCTGTCTAACCAGGCCCGGATTAACACTTTTTTGCGCCCTAGGCCACAGTTTGGAATTAAGCTCCCTTTAAGCCAACCTCCCGCCACCTCCAAGGTCCCCATTCCCACTGCCTGGAAAGCTCTGCTGTGCCCTGAAGGTCTCCTCGGGAGTTGGGAGGCTTGGGGAGAGCGCAACGGGTGCAAACTCGCTCCAAAGGTACACACGAGAGAGAGCACGAGAGAGAGCATGCGAGAGAGAGAGAGCGTGTGAGAGAGAGCACGCGCGAGAGAGACAAAGCACGCGCAAGAGACAGAGAGCGTGTGAGACAGCACGCGCGAGAGACAGAGAGCGCGAGACAGAGAGCGCGAGACAGGGGGACTTTGCCTGGAGAAGGAGCGAGGAGGGGCATGAGAAAGGGGGAAAGAGGGGCGCAGACCAGTTTTGTGGGTTTTTTTTGGTCCGTGAACTGCATCCCCTCCCCGGCTTGCGCCCCTAGGCCATGGCCTCGTTGGCCTTGTGGGTAATCCGGGCTTGCGTCTAACACAGGTTGTAACCCTATGCCCTGTTCGACCTTTCGACTGACCAGGAGTGCCTCTGTCTTGTCTGGATTGAGTTTCAATCTGTTCGCCCTCATCCAGGCCGACACAGCAGCCAAGCATCGGTTCAAGACCTGCACAGCCTCCTTAGTAACATACCTAATTGACACCCTTATAAACGGGGAAGGAGTTCTGATTTGAATCCAGTTTCATCAACATTGCTGTCTTGTCCAATGGGGATGGAGTTCTTTAACCTGGAAACGAGCCCAAAATGTACGTAATGTAATGAAACTTGCCCAAGATTGCGGTAATGAGGCATTAAAGGCGAACTTTCTTGAGTTATGAAACTAAGCTTTTCCAAAAAAAAAAAGGGAAAAGAACCCTAAATCTTTTTTTTCTTTTAAAGGAAACCTTCCTTGGCACTTCTGAAGATCTTT
Source organism: Anolis apletophallus (assembly GCA_030556195.1). Lineage (NCBI taxonomy): Eukaryota > Metazoa > Chordata > Lepidosauria > Squamata > Anolidae > Anolis > Anolis apletophallus. The sequence goes on from JARBWK010000016.1 coordinate 12,848,191, forward strand.
AAAAGGCTTTGCAAGCTTCAGACTTCAAGGCTCACAAGTTACTTATGAAAAATGCAAGCTCTGGAAAGAAGAGGGGAGGAAATCTTCTGAAGGTTGAGTAATATTCTTTTTTCTGCGCTCAGCTCCTCCTCCTCCTCTTCCTTTCCAGGAGACGTTGATGTGATTAATAGGAAACGTAATGCCAATAAATAAGCTTCTCACAAGGTCTTTTTTCTCTCCCTCCCATCAAAGACATGTCCTTTTTCCCCCCTTTTGCAAATTGTACAAGATGCAGAATTTCTGCCAAATTTTTCCCAGGGATTGCAGCTGGCAGGAAGTCCCTGCGAATGAATCCCAAACAGCAGAACGTTTGTGAGAGATCCGTCCAAAGGCAAGTGAGGAAAGAAAAAAAGGAAGGAAGGAAGAAAGAGAGAGAGAGAGAGATTTCCATTTTCCAGCTCCATTCAATCCTTAAGGCAGTGTTTTTCAACCTTTTTTGAGCCGCGGCACATTTTTTACATTTACAAAATCCTGGGGCACACCACCAACCAAAATGACACAAAATGACACTCTAACACAGTAATACATATAGTTAATATGTATTTAAATGTATTTATACACTCAGTGTGAAACCTGGGCCTGTTTCGATGAACACAACATAGATACCCTGGCAGGAATGGCACAAAGACACAAACTTCCCACACAGAACTCCCATAACCAAGAGAACATACTATAAGAGCTTGGTGGGCATTGACCTTGGGTTTTGGAGTTGTAGTTCACCTATATCCAGAGAGCACTGTGGACTCAAACAATGTTGGATCAGGACCAAACTTGGCATGAATACCCAATATGCCCAAATGTGAACACAGATGGAGTTTGGGGAAAATAGACCTTGACATTTGGGAGTTAGAGTTTCTGGGATTTATAGTTAACACACAATCAAAGAGCACCCTGAACTCTTGCAACAATGGAATTGAACCAAATTTGGCATATTGAACTCCCATTACCAACAGAAAGTTCTGAAAGGGTTTGCTTGGGAATTGACCTTGAGTTTGGAAGTTGTAGTTCACCTACACCCAGAGAGCACTGTGGTCTCAAACAATGTTATGTTATGTTGTTGTTTGTTTTCTATCCAGAATCACAATGTTGGAAGGAGGTTCACCACTTTAAGGTCCCTAAAACAGGCATGGGCAAACTTGGATCTTCCAGGTGTTTTGGACTCCAACTCCCACCATTCCTAACAGCCTGAGGCCCTTTCCTGCTTAAGTGGCTGAGGGGGAAAAAGGAAAAGGGCCGGAGGCTGCTAGGAATGGTGGGAGTTGGAGTCCAAAACACCTGGAAGGTCCAAGTTTGCCCATGCCAGCTTTCGACAGAGACCTCTTCCTCCCCCTTCCCCTTCGCGCCCTTTCTTCCCCCTCCTGCCGAACACTAACTTTTTCTTCTACACTACCGCTTCTGCCGCCATTTTGATCCGAGGGGGCAGCGTGAGCGTGTTCAGGAGGGGAGGGGGGAGGGAGGAAGACGTGACCCGTGCGGGCGCTACTGCGCAGACTCGCCCCAGAGCAAAGCGAGCAGAGCGAGGCTGGGAAGAAGGGAGCCCGAGTGGAGAAGAAAAAGTGTTCGGCAGGAGGGGGAAGAAAGGGTATTGGAGGTTCCACTTTCCCACGGCACACCTGATGATCGCTCACGGCACACTAGTGTGCCACGGCACATTGGTTGGGAAACACTGCATTAGGGAAATAAATGCACCTCTAATTTCACACAAAAAAGACAGAATAATGTCAAATAATGCAACTGCGACAGAAAGGAAGAAACCATGAAAATGAACAAAATCTGGCTACCAGTATTTTAAAAACACTCTAAAATCATAACAGTACATAAAGAGCAACACTGTAAAACAGGGAAATTCCAGACAAGAAACAATCAGGGCCAGCTAATCACCTCCCAACAAAGGATTCCCCCAGGCAATAAGAAGCCAGACCTTGAAACTGCAAGGCCATTAAATGCTAATCAAGGTGGCCAATTGCAGCATTCATACCGGTCTCAAACTGAAAAAGAGTTCTTTCTCCCACCCTGGACATTCCACAGATATATATATAAAACCCCACTTTGTTTCCAACAGACCTCTCAGCCTCTGAGGATGCCTGCCATAGATGCAGGTAAAGCGTCAGGAGATAATGCTTCTGGAACATGGAAAACTCACAGCAACCCAATGCAACAGCAACACGCTCAGCAACCCAATGCAACAGCAACCCAATGCAACAGGTCTGAAGTGTCCCGTCATTCTTCCGGGGGAATCCTTTTCTCATAGTATGTACGTATATACTCACATTTAGTTGAATTCAGTCCCGTCCCCCCTCTCTCTTTGTCTCTCTCTCTCTCTCTCTCTCTATATATATATATATATATTGAACGGTCGTGCAATGACGCTCATAGACAACGAAACTATACATTGCAGAAGCACGAAACTCGGCAACATAATCAACCATACCACGAGGTACCTATAGGGCCAAAAACACAGGCCCTAGGTACCTCGCCAAACACAAGCCCCCAAAAACTGGCAACGGAACCTGCCATCCCTGCCTCTTCGCTGCCAGCGCGCGTTTCAAACGTTCGCGCATGGCAGCCAACACTCACCCTCGCCTCCGATCCGGAACAGCGGCGGGGGCGCCAGGGAGGGAAGGAGGGGCCCGGGCAGGGAGGAGGAGCCGCCTCCCTTCCTCCTCCTCCGCTTCCTCCTTCTGGCGCCGCTCCGATCCAGAACGGGGGGGGCGCCGGGGAGGGAGGGAGGAAGAGAGAGAGAAAGAAAGAGAGAGAGAAATAGAGAGAAAGGAGACAGAGACAGAGAGAAAGAAAGACAGAGAGAGAGATAGACAGAGAGAGAGACAGAGTGAGAGAGAGAGAGACAGAGAGAGAAATAGAGAGAGAGAGACAGAGAGATAGACACAGAGAGAGAGGGAGAGAGAGAGAGAGAGAGGGAGAGACATGGCACAGCAACGCGTACACGGGTACAGCTAGTATATGTATATATATATATATCTGTGTGTGTGTGTATATATATGTGTGTGTGTATATATATATATATATAGAGAGAGAGAGAGAGAGAGAGAGAGACTCTCACTGAAATATATTTCCAAGGTTCTCGACTCCTGCCATACTCTATTCTGCCTTGGTCAGCCCACTTTACCTGGAACCATTCTGTGTCCAATTCTGGGCACCACAATTGAAGAGAGATGTTGGCTCTAAGCTGGAATGTGTCCAGAAGACGACGACTGAAAGGGAGGGGAAGTCATAGGGAGGAGGGAGGGTTTTTTTGATGCCGGGAGACTAGGACGCAATGGAACAATGGCTTCATATGAGTTTAAACCTGACTAGGAAGTGGTCTAAGCATGGCAAAGGAACCACCAAGAGATCCTCCACCATCAGATTCCATCTACGTTTGCTTTCCATTATAGAGATCAGGTCAAGAGTGTGACCAGCCTTATGTGTGGGGCCAGATATCACTCGAGACAGCCCCATGGTTGCCATGGAGGCTATGAAGTCCTGATCTGCTCCCCAAAGGGTCGCCTCAGTATGGATGTTGAGGTTCCCCAAAACCATAAGACTGGGGGGTATCCAACATGAACCCCAAGATCAACCCCGTCAGTTCAGGTAGGGAGGTTGCTGGGCAATGAGGTAGTCAGGACACCAACAAAGCGGGTAAGGGTTTGCCTAATCATCTCCCAAACGATTGATACTATATACATAGAATAAGAGAATCCTAGTTAGAAGGGCCATTCAGTATAGCCCCCTTCTCCCAGGCAGGAAATGCTCAATCCGATCCCTCCTGACAGATGGCCATCCAGCCTCTGAATATTAATATTAACAATAATGGCACAGAATCCTAGAATTAGAAGAGGCCCCCAAGGCCCATCCAGTCCAAATCCCTTCTGCCAGGCAGGAAAAGCAAAATCCGATCCCTCCCAACAGATGGCCATCCAGCTTCGGAATAATAATAGAAATGACATATAATCTTAGATTTAGAAGAAATCCCCCAAAGGCCCATCCAGTCCAAATACCATCTACCAGGCAGGAAAAGCACAATCCAATTCCTCCAAACAGATGACCATCCAGCTTTGGAATGATGATGATGATGATGATAATAGGTATCCCTTCTGCCAGGCAAGAAAAGCACAACTACCAGGCAGGAAAAACACAATCCAATCCCTCTCAACAGATGACCATCCAGCTTTGGGATGATGATGATAATAGGTATCCCTTCTGCCAGGCAAGAAAAGCACAATCTGATCCCTCCCAACAGATGGCCATCCAATCTCGGAATAATAATAGTAATGGCATCGAATCCTAGAATTAGAAGAGACCCCCAAGGCCCATCCAGTCCAAATCCCTTCTGCCAGGCAGGAAAAGCACAATCCGATCCCTCCCAACAGATGGCCATCCAGCTTCGGAATAATAATAATAGTAATGGCATATAATCTTAGATTTAGAAGAGACACCCCCTGCCCCGCAAAGGCCCATCCAGTCCTAATCCCATCTACCAGGCAGGAAAAGCACAATCCAATCCCTCCCAACAGATGGCCATACAGTCTCGGAATAATAATAGTAATGACATTGAATCCTAGAGTTAGAAGAGTTAAAAGAACATAAGAACATAAGAACATAAGAAGAGCCATGCTGAATCGGACCTCAGCCCATCTAGTCCAGCATTCTGTGTCACACAGTGGCCCACCAGTTGTACACAGGGATCTCTAGCAGAAAGGAGGGCAAAACCCTCACCTGCTCCCGACCCCCCACAACCAGTACCCGGGGAAAATCCTGCCTGCCTCCATCAACACAGAGGTGGCACTTGGATCAGAACAATCTGATTCCTCCCAACACATGGCCATCCAGCCTTGTAATAATAATAATAATAATAATAATAATAATAATAATAATAATAATAATGGCATAGAATCTCAGACTTCTAGGCCGCCACTCCCGAGTGCTTCGGGGCGGCTCACAGTAAAACGAGATACAATAAAAACACAATTAAAAAACAATGCAACTATAAAATCTCAGAGTTAAGATTAAAACAACGATGTGCTGTAGAGGATACAAGGCACAGCACAATGCAATGTAACGCAGCGATAACAGGCGAACCAGGCGCTGTGGACATCTTATAGGCCAAAAGCCTGCTGTAAAAGGAATGTCTTACAAGACCGCCTGAATGACATGAGGTCTTGGAGAGCCCGTGTCTCGGCCGGGAGAGCGTTCCACGACGTTGGGGCAATCACGGAGAACGCTCTCCTACGGGTTGCAGTTAATCTGATTGACTTCGTAGATGGAATGGCCAGCAAGTTGGTATTTTCTGACCGCAGTGATCTCGTAGAGCAATATGGGTCCCTCAGGTACATTGGCCCCAGGCCGCATAAGGCCTTAGAGGTGAGCACCAACACTTTGAAGGTGATCCGGTGCTCAATTGGAAGGCAGTGCAGATCCTGCAAAATAGGTGTAATGTGACAACCTGCTGGAGAACCAGACAGAGTCGGGTGGCAGTGTTCTGCACCAGCTTGAACTTCCAGGTCACCGACAGAGGAAGGCCAATGTAGAGCGCGTTACAGTAGTCCAGTCTTGAGATGACTGTGGCTTGGATCACCGTGGCCAGGTCGTTCCAGGATAGATAGGGGGCCAGCCACCTTGCCTGTCTCAGATGGGAAAAAGCTGTTTTACTGACCATCTCCAGTCTCTGAATAATAATAATAATAATAATAATAATAATGGCATAAAGACCTCTAAGGCCCGCCCAGTCCAAATCCATTCTGCCGAGCAAGAAAAGCATAATCTGATCCCTCCTGACAGATGGCCATACAGCCTCTGAATATTAATAATATGAACAATAATGCCACAGAATCCTAGAATTAGAAGAGATCCTTAAGGCCTATCCGGTCCAAATCCCTTCTGCCAGGCAGGAAAAGCACAATCTGATCCCTCCTGACAGATGGCCATCCAGCTTCGGAATAATAATAATAATAATAATGGCATATAGGCCTAATCTTAGATTTAGAAGAGACCCCCCCCCCAAAGGCCCATCCAGTCCTAATCCCATCTACCAGGCAGGAAAAGCACAATCCAATCCCTCCCAACAGATGGCCATCCAGCTTCGGAATAATAATAATAATAATGGCATATAGGCCTAATCTTGGCCATCCATTTAATAATAATAATAATAATAGAAGAGACCCCCTCAAAGGCCCATCCAGTCCTAATCCCATCTACCAGGCAGGAAAAGCACAATCCGATCCCTCCTGACAGATGGCCATCCAGCTTCGGAATAATAATAATAATAATAATAATAATAATAATAATGGCATATAGTCTTAGATTTAGAAGAGACCCCCCCTCAAAGGCCCATCCAGTCCTAATCCCATCTACCAGGCAGGAAAAGCACAATCCAATCCCTCCCAACAGATGGCCATCCAGCTTTGGAATGATAACGATGATAATAATAATAATAGGTATCCTCCCAACAGATGGCCATACAGTCTCGGAATAATAATAGTAATGGCATTGGATCCTAGAGTTAGAAGAGTTAAAAGCACAATCTGATTCCTCCCAACAGATGGCCATCCACCCTTGGAATAATAATAATAATAATAATAATAATAATGGCATAGAATCCCAAAGTTAGAAGAGACCTCCAAGGTCCATCTAGTTCAAATACCTTCTGCCAGGCATGAAAAGAACAATCCGATCCCTCCCAACAGATTGCCATCCAGTCTTGGAATAATAATAATAATAATAATAATAATGGCATAAAGACCTCTAAGGCCCGTCCAGTCCAAATCCATTCTGCTAGGCAAGAAAAGCATAATCTGATCCTTCCTGACAGATGGCCATCCAACCTCTGAATATTAAAAATATTAACAATAATGGCACAGAATCCTAGAATTAGAAGAGATCCCCAAGGCCTATCCGGTCCAAATCCCTTCTGCTAGGCAGGAAAAGCACAATCCGATCCCTCCTGACAGATGGCCATCCAGCTTCGGAATAATAATAATAATAGTAATGACATATAATCATAGATTTAGAAGAGACCCTCCCAAGGCCCATCTAGTCCAAATCCCATCTACTAGGCAGGAAAAGCACAATCCAATCCCTCCCAACAGAGACACACACACACACACACACACACACACACATATGGGCAAACGTTTCGAGGCATTGTGTTTTAAAATCTGACAAACAGGCCGGGCCAGATAGATCGAGAGCATTTGTGTGAACTAATTGAAAAAGACATAAACAAATTCCTATGCACGCTACACATATCCCGTTTGTAGTGCAAAGAAAGAAAGAAAGAAAGAACAATACAATATTTACAATGACGAACAATTTCAACTTTACAGTATTTCAGTGGAAGACCCCTGGCGCCATCCAGTCCAACCCCCTTTATTCTGCCAGGTAAGAAAAGCACAATCAAAGCACCACCAACAGATGGCCATCCAGCCTTTGTAGTAGTAGTAGTAGTAGTAGTAGTAATTATAATTATAATTAGCAATCCCAGTGGCCATCTAGACCAACCTCCTTCTGTCATGCAAGAAACGCACAATCAAAGCACCCCCAGCAGATGACCACACAGCCTTTGTAATAACAATAACAAATAATAATTAATAATAGCAACCCCAGTGGCCATCTAGTCCAACCTCCTTTTGCCATGCAAGAAAAGCACAATCAAAGCACCCCCAACAGATGGCTTTCCAGTCTTTGTAATACTACTAATACTACTACTATTAACAACAACAATAATAAGAGCAGCCCAGGGGTCATCCAGTCCAGCCCCCTTCTGCCATGCAATAAAAGCACAATCAAAGCACACTCTCTACAGATTATCATCCAGTCTTTGTAATAATGATAGTAATAATAATAATAATAGAAGCAACCCCAGGGGCCATCTAGACCAACCTCCTACTGCCATGCAAGAAAAGCACAATCAAAGCATCTCCAACGGATGGCCACCCAGCCTTTTTATTAATAACTAGCTTGGGGACCCGGCGGTGCCCGGGTTATTTGAGGAAGACTTTGTGTGCCATAGTTCGTCATTGGTGTGGGCCACAGTGCTCTAAGGAAGTGAATTAAAGTACTGCAAGTCTCATCATCCATGGTCCATCTGTCCTCAAACTGCACCAGGATGTAGGGTGCATCTTGGGGGGTCTGTGTGCCAAGTTTGGTCTTGTTCTGTCATTGCTGGGGGCCTAGTCAGGAAAATCAAGGAAGCCTAACAATATCCCATGAGCTGAGGCCTAGTCAGGAAAATCAAGTTAAGGAAGCCTTGTTGTCAATTTTGGGCCTGGTCTGTGATTGATAGAGGCTGCAGTGTTGTTTGGGAAGTGAATGAGGTGAAGGTACTGCAAATCCCATCATTCGTGGCCCATCCTGCCCTAAACCACACCAGGTTGTGAAGTGGGCCATTGGTCCCTTGTTTGCCATGTTTGGTCCTGATCCGTCATTGCTGTGGGCCGCAGTGGCTGAGTGCCTGAGGCCTTTTGCTTTCCCTCTGAGTCACCTTAGAAGTGTATTGGGTGAAGGTACTGAACATTCCATTTCCAACAGAAAAAACTGTCAACTGTCTAACTTCAACTCCAGCCATTTATGCCTGCCTCAGGCCCTTTCCTTTCCTCTCTGTGCTGTGTTGGAATGTTGGGAGGCTGGCCAGTCAGAGCCATTTATGCAAATAATCCCAGAGTGGCAGCCAATCGAAATGCTGCCACATATTCCTCCCACCGCTCGGCCGCAAACACTGACTTTTATTATATACAGTACATAGATAGATAGATAGATAGATAGATAGATAGATAGATAATAAAAATAAAGCAATCATCATCATCATATATGCATGCATTATTCGCGGATACATCACACAGTCCGAGACACTTGGGAAGGGTCCGACACGGGATCCAAAAGAACAGCCAGCATAGTGATCTTGTTTGCTGTGGACTCATCTGTTTGTGGTTCAAATAATAATAAGAAAAACAACAATGACAGCCCCAGAAGCCATCCAGCCTTTGCAACAACAACCACCACCCCAGGGACCATCCAGTCCAGCCCTTCTGTCAGGCAGTAAAAGCACAATCAAAGCACCCCCAACAAATGGCCATCCTGTCTTTGTAATAATGATAACAATAACTTGTGATTTTGTGATATGAAATCCAGCATATATCTCTCGTTTGCTCTGACATGCTGTGTTTTTGTGTCGGTAAAACAATAATTGAGCAAGCAGGGATCACCAGCGTTGAGGCCATGCTATTGAGAACACAGCTGCGCTGGGCAGGGCACGTCTCTAGGATGGAGGACCACCGCCTCCCAAAGATACTACTCTATGGTGAACTCGCCACGGGTCAGCGCAAGAGGCGCCCCAAAAAGAGATATAAGGACTCCTGAAACAACATCTCAGGCTCGGCCAGATTGATCACCAACGATGGTCCACCCTGGCCTCACATCGGGAGGCATGGAGACGCACTATCCACAATGCTGTGGCCTCATTCGAGAAGACACGCCGAACGGGTCTCGACAACGCAGAAAGAGCCGCAACTTGGAAACAACATCACTTATTTATTTACTTCATTTATATTCCGCCCTTCTCACCCCGCAGGGGACTCAGGGCGGATCACAATGCACATATACAGGCAAACATTCAATGCCATAAACATACAACATATATAGACAGACAACGAGCTACACAATTGGTCGAGAGCTCACCCCGACCCGGGCAGGCCTCAAACTCATGACCTTCTGGTCAGTAGAGATCTTATTCAGCTGACTCCCAGCCAGCTGCGCCACATTCCCGCATTCCATTCCCAAGGAGACTTTCTGCTGCGCTTTCTGCAACTGAACTTGCCTATCTCAGATTGGCCTTTTTAGTCACCAACGTGCTTGTAAAAAAGCGCGGGAGAGAAAATAATAATGCAAATAGCAATAGCAAATAACATCAACAACAATAATAGGAGCAACCTCAGCCTTCGCAATAATAATAATAATAATAGCACCAATCCCACGGCCGGCAAATCAATCAAAGTTGGGGGTCATTTTAATAGCATCCTCATCCTCATTCTCTCTGTCTTTCCTCAAAGCTTGAGGCAGGTTACAACGTAATACAAAATAACAGCAGATAATAACATAGAAGCCATTGACAATATCAATAACCACATGGAGGGAGATGTTACCCTACCAACCGCATCGCACTCTCAAAGCCTCAAAGCCGAAAGGCCCAAAGCCCCCATTTTCCCAGCTGCACACAAGGCAGATGGCACACAATATTTGGGAGTTTCAGACAATCAGCCAGTTTTCTGCAATTATCAAAGCAAAGACGACCAGCGATGGTTCGCTTCAGCAACAGGGAGGACTTTGCACCACGTCTTGGCCAACCAAGACCAAACCCATTTCAGCCAGTCATTATTTCCAATGTGCAACCCATCTGTGTTGGAAATCAACAATGACATATTGGGATCTTGGGCAGAACCTTTCCTTCCCACTTCCGGCAGCATTTTCCCATTACCAAAATATTATTAATTAATATATAATGGCAATAACAATACAATCGCTATTCAAACACCAAAGAGATCTCCACGTACAGGTCAAGCATCCCTTATGTCCATGTGGCTGGGATTAAAAGGACTCTGCCATAGAAGAAGGCCAATATATTCCCTGCGGATGCCAATCTGGACAAGGTAAGGTTCCCATTCCAAAGGAAGGACAATCCAAACACATATACATATATTGATATCAGGCCCGGATTACCCATAAGGCCAACAAGGCCAGGGCCTATGAGCACAGCCCTAGGAGGGCGCCAAATCACGGACCAAAAAAACCCAAAACCCTTTCTCTTCTTCCTTCCTTAGGCTGCACCTCCTCCTTCCTTCCTTCCTTCCTTCCTTCCTTCCTTCCTTCCTTCCTTCCTTCCTTCCTTCCTTCCTTCCTTCCTCCCTCCCTCCCTCCCTCCCTCCCTCCCTCCCTCTCCCTCCTTCCTTCCTTCCTTCCTTCCTTCCTTCCTTCCTTCCTTCTCTTTCATTCCTTCCCCCTTCCACCACATCCGAGAGGGGGCAGGAGCCGCCGCAGGAGGGTGGGGTGGGGAGGGCGCTCCGGTTGCCTAGGCGACGTTGTCGGGCGCCCTCATCCCGGCGTCCTGCGCAGCGCCCGCCCCTTTTCGGCGGCGGCATCTGCGGCCAATGGCGCGCCTCTCCCGCAACCAACCTGCGGGGCTGGGTGACATCAAGCCCGGTGGCGGCAGCGAGGGCGAGGAGGAAGAGGCGGAGGGAAGCCGCAGTGCCTCTTTGCGAGCACCGCAGCCTCTCTGCCTCCACCTCCGCCATGTTCGGCGGCCGCCCGGGGGATTCCCTTCCTTCCTCTTCCTTCTCCGAGGAGGAGGGAAGGAAGGGAAGCCCCCGGGGCCGCTGCCGCGCATGCGTAGTATCCAGGAACATGGTGGAGGACGCTGCGGCACTCGCACCCTGGCGCGCATGGCAGGAAGTGGCCCCACCCCCGGGGTGGGGCTTCCAAAGTGTGGCCTAGGGCGCCTAAAGCAGTTAATCCGGGCCTGATTGATATTGATTGAAATGTATTGATATGGATTGATAGATCCCAGAAAAAGGGATCTACCTATCAATCAATCAATCAATCAATTATTTATTTATCACATTTATATACCGCCTTTCTCAGCCCAGAGGCGACTCAGGACAGTTCAATCTATCAATCTATCTATTGATCAGCCCGCCCTAATTGATTGTGGCCTAACCTCCCTCCCGAAAGCCGCCCATTGGCGACTCCTCCACAGCACATGATGCTGATGTTTATTGATAACCCGTTTTATCTGTCCTGAAGGAGACTCGAAGTAGCTATGTATCTATTATTAGTATTACAATTTATTCTTATGTTTTATTGATTTATACCCCGCTTGATGTCTACTGAAGGACACTCGAAGCATCTATGAATCTATTATTATTATTATAATAAAAGCACTGGGAATGTGGCGCAGTTGGCTAAGTGTCAGTTGCATAAGATCTCTTTGACCAGTAGGTCATGAGTTCGAGGACTGCCCGGGTCGAGGTGGGTGTTCAACCTTTAAGTGTAGCCTACTGTCGACCTTTGGAGCCCGAAAGACAGTTGCATCTGTCAAGTAGGAGATAAAGGTACCACATTAAGTGGGGAGGGAAAATTTGACTGAATTATGAGGCCATTAAAGAACTCCAGGAATGCTGAGGAATGCGGAAGGAACAACAAGGGACGCTGGGAATGCTAAGAGATGAGGAGTGCGTCAGCTCTCCCTGGAGGCCAGAGTTTGCCTCTGTTCGTCTATATGTGTGTATGTGAAAATGGCAGGGATTGTCTGCTAAGTATGTGTACCTGTATGTAATAAGCTCTGAGTCCTCTTCAGGGTGAGAAGAGCAGAATATAAATAAAGTAAATAAATAAATTATATTATATTATATTGATTTATACCCCACTTTCTTTCTCAAAGATGACTCCAAGCAGCGGTGTATTTATTATTAATAATAATACTAATAATAATACCCTACTTTATCCCAAAGAAGACTCAAAGTGGCTATGTTTCTATTAGTATTATTATATTGATTTCTACTCTGCTTTATCTCTCCTGAAGGAAACTGAAAGCAGCTATGTATCTAATAATAATAATAATAATAATCTGCTTTATCTCTCCCAAAGGAAATTAAAAGCTGCTATGTATCTATTATTATTTTGATTTATACTCTACTATAGCTTTCCTGAAGGAGACTCAAAGCAGCTATGTATCTATTATTATTATTATTTATACTCTATTTTAACTCTCCTGAAGGTGACTCGAAGCAGCTATGTATCTATTATTATTATTATTTATACTTTACTTTATCTCTCCTGAAGGTGACTCAAAGCAGCTATGTATCTATTATTATTATTATTTATACTCTACTTTATCTCTCCTGAAGGAGACTCAAAGCAGCTATGTATCTATTATTATTATTATTTATACTCTACTTTATCTCTCCTGAAGGAGACTCAAAGCAGCTATGTATCTATTATTATTATTATTTATACTCTACTTTATCTCTCCTGAAGGTGACTCAAAGCAGCTATGTATCTATTATTATTATTATTTATACTCTACTTTATCTCTCCTGAAGGAGACTCAAAGCAGCTATGTATCTATTATTATTATTTTGATTTATACTCTACTTTATCTCTCTCCAGCTTTATTATTATTATTATATTTATACCCCACTTTATTATATATCTTTATTATCAAATTGATTTATATCCCACTTTCTTTCTCAAAAACTACTCCAAACAACTACGTTTTACTATTATTATTATATTTATTTATACCCCGCTTTATCTCTCCTTTATTATATATTATTTATACCCCTCTATGTATCTATTATTAAATTGATTTATATCCCACTTTCTTTCTCAAAAACTACTCCAAACAACTACGTTTTACTATTATTATTATCTTTATTTATGCCCTGCTTTATCTCTCCTGAAGGTCACTGGAAGTGGCTATGTTCCTATAATTATTATAATTATAACCTTTATACCCTACTTTAGCTCTCCTTTATTATATTATTTTGATTTATACCCCACTTTATCTGTCCCAAAGGAGACTCAAAGCAGCTATGAATCTATAATTATTATATTTATTTGTACACCACTTTCTTTCTCAAAGACAACTTCAAGCAACTATGTATCTATTATTATTTTCTATTATTATTATTTCAATTTATACTCCGCTTTATCTCTCCCAAAGGAGACTCAAAGCAGCTATGTATCTAATACAGATCAAAAGACAACCTGGCAAAATGGCGCTCCCTAAAAGAATCCCATACTTTGTGTGACTGTGGAGCAGAACAGACAACTCCGCATCTGTATGCTTGTCCACTGTGCCTTGCCTCATGTACGGAGGAGGAATTGTTGGAGGCTACAGGCAATGCCGTTGCTGTTGCCCATTTTTGGTCAAAAGATATTTAGCCGCCTGCGCGTCTTCCATTTTTATCAGTTTTATACTAATTTATTTATTGTGATGTTATTTTGTTGTTTATATTTTATGTTGCTGTAATGTATCCTTGGGCTTGGCCTCATGTAAACCACTCTGAGTCCCCTTTGGGGAGATGGTGACGGGGTATAAATAAAATTATTATTATTATTATTGCAATGCTTTTGATACAAAATAAATAAAATTATTATTATTATTGTGATTATACCCCACTTGATCTCTCCCAAAGGAGGCTCGAAGTGGCTATGTATCTATTCTTATTCTTATTATTATATTGATTTAGATGTTGCTTAATCTCTTTTGAAGGAAGCTCAAAAATTATCTATAAAAATTATTCTTGCTATTATACTGATTTATAATAACTTTACCTCTCCTGAAGGAAGCTCAATGCAGCTATGTGTGTGTGTGTGTCAAGTAGGAGATAAAGGTACCACATTAAGTGGGGAGGCAAATTTTGACTGAATTATGAGGCCATTAAAGAACTCCAGGAACCCTGAGGAATGCGGAAGGAACAACAAGGGACGCTGGGAACGCTGAGAGATGAGGAGTGCGCCAGCTCCCCCTGGTGGCCAGAGTATGCCTCTGTTCATCTACATGTGTGTATGTGGAAACGGCAGGGATTATCTGCTAAATAAGTGTACCTGTAATCTGCTCTGAGTCCCCTTCGGGGTGAGAAGAGCGGAATATAAATAAAGTGTATTATTATTATATTGATTTTCACCCCACTTTATCTCTCCCGAAGGAGGCTCGATGTGGCTACATATCTATTATTGTTGTTGTTATTATTATATTGATTTATATCCCACTTTATCTCTCCCAAAGGAGGCTCAAAGTGGCTATATATCTATTATTATTATATTGATTTAGGCCCCACTTTATCTTTCCCAAAGGAGGCTCGATGCGGCAATATCTTTATTATTACTATTGTTGTCGTTATTATTATAATGTTGATTTATACTCCACTTTATCTCTTCTGAAGGAGCCTCAAAGCGGCTATATATCTATTATTATTATATTGATTTATACCCCACTTTATCTCTCCCGAAGGAGGCTCGATACGGCAATATATCTATTATTACTATTGTTGTCTTTATTATTATATTGATTTATACCCCACTTTATCTCTTCTGAAGGAGCCTCAAAGCGGCTATATATCTATTATTATTATATTGATTTATATCCCACTTTCTCTCTCCCAAAGGAGGCTCAAAGTGGCTATATATCTATTATTACTATTATTGTCATTATTATTATTATATTGATTTATACCCCACTTTATCTTTCCTGAAGGAGGCCGTACAAGGCTATATATTATTATATTGATTTATACCCCACTTTATCTCTCCCAAAAGAGGCTCGTTGTGGCTATATATCTATTATTACTATTGTTGCCGTTATTGTTATTGTTATTATTATATTGATTTATACCCCACTTTAACTCTCCTGAAGGAAGCTGTACATGGCTATATTATTATTATATTGATTTATACTCTGCTTGATCTCTCCCAAAGGAGCCTCAAAGTGGCTATATATCTATTATTATTATTCTATTGATTTATACCCCACTTTATCTTTCCTGAAGGAGGCCATACATGGCTATATTATTATATTGATTTATACCCCACTTTATCTTTCCTGAAGGAGGCCATACATGGCTATATTATTATTATATTCATTTATACCCCACTTTATCTCTCCCAAAGGAGGCTCGGTGCAGCAATATCTCTATTATTACTATTGTCGTTATTATTATAATATAGATTTATACCCCACTTTATCTCTTCTGAAGGAGCCTCAAAGCGGCTATATATCTATTATTATTATATTGATTTACACCCCACTTTATCTCTCCCAAAGGAGGCCATACATGGCTATATTATTATTATATTGATTTGTACCCCGCTTTATCTTTCCTGAAGGAGGCCATACATGGCTATATTATTATTATATTGATTTATACCCCACTTTATCTTTCCTGAAGGAGGCCATACATGGCTATATTATTATTATATTCATTTATACCCCACTTTATCTCTCCCAAAGGAGGCTCGGTGCAGCAATATCTCTAGTATTACTATTGTCGTTATTATTATAATATAGATTTATACCCCACTTTATCTCTTCTGAAGGAGCCTCAAAGCGGCTATATATCTATTATTATTATATTGATTTACACCCTGCTTTATCTCTCCCAAAGGAGGCCATACATGGCTATATTATTATTATATTGATTTGTACCCCGCTTTATCTTTCCTGAAGGAGGCCATACATGACTATATATTATTATTATTATATTGATTTATACCCCACTTTATCTCTCCCAAAGGAGGATCGATGCGGCAATATATCTATTATTACTATTGTTTTCATTATTATTATATTGATTTATACCCCACTTTATCTCTTCTGAAGGAGCCTCAAAGTGGCTATATATCTATTATTATTATTATATTGATTTATACCCTGCTTGATCTCTTCCCAAGGAGGCTCAAAGTGGCTATATATCTATTATTATTATTATATTGATTTATACAAAGTGGCTATCTGATATCTATTATTATTATTATATTTGATTTATACCCTTTGATCTCTCCCAAGGAGGCTCAAAGTGGCTAATATCTATTATTATTATTATATTGATTTATACCCTGCTTGTCTTCCCAAAAGGAGGCTCGAAGTGGCTATATATCTATTATTATTATTTTGATTTATACCCTGCTTTTATCTCTTCTGAAGGAGCCTCAAAGTGGCTATATATCTATTATTATTATTATATTGATTTATACCCTGCTTGATCTCTTCCCAAGGAGGCTCAAAGTGGCTATATATCTATTATTATTATTATATTGATTTATACCCCTCAAATCTCTCCCAAAGGAGGATCGATGCGGCAATATATCTATTATTACTATTGTTTTCGTTATTATTATATTGATTTATACCCCACTTTATCTCTTCTGAAGGAGCCTCAAAGTGGCTATATATCTATTATTATTATATTGATTTATACCCTGCTTGATCTCTTCCCAAGGAGGCTCAAAGTGGCTATATATCTATTATTATTATTATATTGATTTATACCCCACTTTATCTCTCCCAAAGGAGGATCGATGCGGCAATATATCTATTATTACTATTGTTTTCGTTATTATTATATTGATTTATACCCCACTTTATCTCTTCTGAAGGAGCCTCAAAGTGGCTATATATCTATTATTATTATTGTTTTCGTTATTATTATATTGATTTATACCCCACTTGATCTCTTCCCAAGGAGGCTCAAAGTGGCTATATATCTATTATTATTATTATATTGATTTATACCCTGCTTGATCTCTTCCCAAGGAGGCTCAAAGTGGCTATATATCTATTATTATTATTATATTGATTTATACCCTGCTTGATCTCTCCCGAAGGAGGCTCAAAAGGGGTTCTGTACCCCCTCCATTCGTTTGCCTCCCTGCCTGCCTGCCTTCCTCCCTTCCCAGCCATTGCACAGAGCATCATCTCCCAGGCATGAAAGCCTCACTCCTGGCCCTTCCAAGGGAAAAAGGGGGAGAGAGAGAGCCAGCAATCCCCCCTTTTTCTCCCACCCCCCAATTTCCCCAATGAGAGCCTCCTTCTCCCAACAAAGGCTGGCAATGGTGAGAAAGGAGGCTTGAAAATGGCAAGAGGGAGAGGCTGGCTCCCCATGGCAAAGCATCTCCATCTCCTTCTTCATTCTCCCATTGCTGCATCTCCTCCTAGGATTGGGAGGCAGGACCACCAACCCAAACCCCATCCATCCATCCATCCCTCTTCTGCCCCTCTTTGCCTGCAAAAAAAAAAAGCACCAAGGCTGGTGGAAGAAGGGGAAGGGGGGGCTTTGCAGTGCTGTGGGCATCACCATCACCCAGGCACTGGGTATGTATGGATGGATGCATCCTCCTCCTTCCTCCTAGCCCTCTCTTTGCAGCATTGAGAGGGGAGGGAGAAAAGGAGGGGGGGGGTCTTGAGACATGGCTTGCCACCCCCCCCTCCCCAATCCCATTGGCACAAAAGCAACCCCCCCAGTCTGCTTACCAAAGGCCTGGATGCTGCAAAATGCAGGCTGTTGCAAGGGATGATTCCTTCCTTCCTTCTCTCTTCTCCTCCTCCTTCATGCAATTGGGGGTGGTGGAAGGGGGGGGGAGAGAAAAAAGGGGAGGGGGCGCCTCCTCTCCCTCCTCCTGCAGGTGGATGCGCTGCTGCCCCCTTCTTCTTCCTCTTCTCCTTCCTCTTCCTCCCTCACTGCATCCCTGCCTCTATTTACGCAGCCATTCACTCCTCCACCTGCGCCGGGAAGGAAGGAATTGGGGAGGGAGGGAGGGAGGGAGGGAGAGACCCCTCCCTCTCTGGGCGCGCTCCCGCTCTCGCAGCTCAGGCGCAGGCGCGTGGAAGCGGGGGCGCGCTCTCACTCTCTTTGGAGGGGCGCGTGCCCGTGCCTGCCTCTCTCTCCAAAGGAGGAGAGAGGGAGAGATACATAGTTACACACACATGAAGACACGCACCTAGGCGCCCGCGCGCGCGCGTGTGTATATACAAACACATACATATGCATATATATATACACACACATAAACACAGGCATATACATACTCATATAGGCAAATGCTTATATATATATATATATATATATATATATATATATATACACTAACACATATACATCTGCACACATATACACACAAATACGCAAAAATATATATACACACACGCATATGCATATATGTACACACACATACATACTCATATAGGCATATGCTTATACATATATAAACTAACACATACATCTGCACACATATACACACGAATAAGCAAAAATACATACACACACATTCATATGCATATATATATACACACACACACAAACACACAGACATACATACTCATATAGGCATATGCTTATACATATATATATATATACTAACACATATACACCTGCACACACACACGCATATGCATATATATATACACACACATACACACAGACATACATACTCATATAGGCAAATGCTTATACACACATATATGTATATGTATCCTAACACATATACATCTGCACACATATACACACAAATACGCAAAAATATATACACACACGCATATGCATATATATACACGCACACATACACACAGACATACATACTCATATAGGCAAATGCTTATACACACATATATGTATATATATCCTAACACATATACATCTGCACACATATACACACAAATACGCAAAAATATATACACACACACGCATATGCATATATATATATACACACACATACACACAGACATACATACTCATATAGGCAGATGCTTATACACACATATATGTATATGTATCCTAACACATATACATCTGCACACATATACACACAAATACGCAAAAATATATACACACATACGCATATGCATATATATATACACACACATACACACAGACATACATACTCATATAGGCAAATGCTTATACACACATATATGTATATATATCCTAACACATATACATCTGCACACATATACACACAAATACGCAAAAATATATACACACACACGCATATGCATATATATATATACACACACATACACACAGACATACATACTCATATAGGCAAATGCTTATACACACATATATGTATATATATCCTAACACATATACATCTGCACACATATACACACAAATATGCAAAAATATATACAAAAATATATACACACACGCATATGCATATATATACACACACATACACACAGACATACATACTCATATAGGCAGATGCTTATACACATGCATATATATGTATATGTATCCTAACACATATACATCTGCACACACATATACACACAAATATGCAAAAATATATACACACATACGCATATGCATATATATATACACACACATACACACAGACATACATACTCATATAGGCAAATGCTTATACACACATATATGTATATATATCCTAACACATATACATCTGCACACATATACACACACGCATATGCATATATATATTTTATATATATATATATATACACACACACATACACACAGACATATACATACTCATATAGGCATATGCTTATACACATACATATATATAGGCATACATATACACACATATGCATATATATATATATAATAGGCATCTGCATACAAATATACACACAAATATATATACAATATATATACATATACATGCATATATATATATATACACACACACATACACACAGACATATACATACTCATATAGGCATATGCTTATACACACACACACATATATAGTAACACATATACATCTGCACACATATATACACACAAATTCTAACAACAAATGATTGGCTGCCACATACATATGCTTATATAACTGCACATGCAAATGGCCAGCACAACATGACAAATATAGACATATGCCATAATAAATAAATACACAAAAAATAAGGAAATCTGCACACATACACACACAAATACACACCGGCATAGGATTATATGTACATACATATGCATATTGGTTCATATGCTTATACATATATATATATATACTTCAATACATATACATCTGGCACACATATATATACACATACACAGAAAAATACTCATACCCTAGCAAATACCATATATTATTATATAAATGGGTTCACGTCATTGATGTATACCTCAAACAAAGAAACCCAACGCAGGAAAACAATACTTATGAAATAGGCCTCAAGCAAGGTATTTGTAGCAAAGAAACCCCAAACCTAAAAGAAACAACGCTACATTTACCAGCATCCTCCGGGGGCAGCCAAAGACTCACCCAGCCTCTACATTCTGAACAACATGATTGGCTGCCAATGATTTGCATAACTGAATAAACATGAAAATCAATTAATAAACTGCCAAAACAGAATGTGAGCCCAGTAAGAGGATTTTGATTGGGGGGGGCTGAGGATTTGGTTCGGGGGAGCTGAGATGGAAGAGGGTCTACCTGAGCAAACCTTTTTGTATTGTTATCCCAATAACCCCATTAATGTGGGATATAATGAGCATGGTGATCAGATCATGATATGAATAAACATAACAGTTTAAATAATGTACCAGTAAGGCCCCACGCTGAAGCACCTGCCCCCCCGCCGGGCTACATGCCTGCCTGAGCCAATCCCCATAACAAACACCCAAATCACTTCCAACCGAAATTTACATCCCAAAAAACACAGACCACGCCAAAATTGACAGTAAGGCTTCATTAACTTGATTTCCCTAACTAGCCCTCACTTACTGGGAAGCTGTTTACGCTCTAAATTGACAGTAAGACTTCATTAACTTGATTTCCCTAACTAGCCCTCACTTACTGGGAAGCTGTTTACGCTCTGAATTGACAGTAAGGCTTCATTAACTTGATTCTCCCGACTAGGCCTCAGCTCATTGGACATTGTGTATGGCCTGAATTGACAGTAAGGCTTCATTAACTTGCTGTTCCTAACTAGGCCTCAGCTCATGGGACATTGTGTATGGCCTGAATTTACAGTAACCTACCTTGGCACACAGAGCTCCGACCATGCATGATGGGACTCTTCGGCGTCGAGTATTTATGCCACAGCGGAATAGGCAACAGAAATATAGAAGTTTAATTCCCCATCGGCCCAATAAACTCCAGTCTCTGTTCGTGTGAATAATGACACTCTCACTCAATTCACAAGGTAAAAATATAACTTTGTATTGAATTGAATTTAACAATAACAAGCTAAGCATGGAAAAACAACAGCAATCACAGCTACCTTTCTAAACATCCTTTCCTCACAGATATTTAATCCCAACTGTCCTCTTCAATGGACAATTCCCAACTGTCAGATCCCAACTGTCACTTCTTAACTGACAAATCCCCAAGATTCCATTTATCAGTCCTGAGACAGCGCCATCTGGTGTCAAACATGTCACACTGCAGAAAATACATCTTGTGTTGACTCATGAATTGCCATTCAAAATGCAATAATCTGACACTCCTCCTTCATGAGCAACACAAGTACACACATTACTTATAATAACAATATCTTCTTACAAAAGGAAAGGGATCTTGGGGTTTTGGTGGACAGCTCAATGAAGATGTCAACCCAGTGCGCAGCAGCAGTAAAAAAAGCAAATTCTATGCTTGGCATGATCAGGAAGGGAATCGAAAATAGGTCAGCAAATGTTGTATTGCCTCTCTACAAATCTATGGTGAGGCCACATCTGGAGTACTGTGTACAATTCTGGTCACCGCACCCTCAAGAAGGATATAACGGAACTGGAAAAGGTACAAAGAAGGGCAACAAAAATGATCCAAGGGATGGAGCAGCTCCCTTACGAAATCAGGTTGCAACGCCTTGGTCTTTTCAGCCTTGAAAGACGGCGTTTAAGAGGTGACTTGATCGAAGTGTATAAAATCATGCATGGGATAGAAAAGGTGAATAAAGAAAAATATTTTCTCTGTCACACAACACTAGGACTAGGGGGCACTCCCTAAAGCTCCAAGGTAGGAAAGTTAGGACAAACAAAGGGAAATATTTCTTCACCCAGAGGGTCATTGGGTTATGGAACTCACTTCCAGAGGAGGTTGTGACAGCTGTCAGCCTGGACAACTTCAAGGCAGGATTAGACAGATTCATGGATACCAAGGGAATCAGTAGCTACTGAAATGGACATCCAAGTGCCACCTCTGTGTTGATGGAGGCAGGCAGGATTTTCCCCGGGTACTGGTTGTGGGGGGTCGGGAGCAGGTGAGGGTTTTGCCCTCCCTTCTGCTAGAGATCCCCGTGTACAACTGGTGGGCCACTGTGTGACACAGAATGCTGGACTAGATGGGCTGAGGCCCGATTCAGTATGGCTCTTCTTATGTTCTTATGTTCTTATGTTCAAAATACATTTAATTTACAAGTAGTCAATGCTTTTGTAAACATATCAGCCATATTCTCATCTGACTGGACATACACAGGATTAATAAAACCATCCTGTACTAACTTTCTAACATTTTGGTACTTTACCCCAATATATTTTGTTCTCTGCTTTAATCCTTCAGCATTTGATATTGCTATACAAGATTGAGAATCAGTAAATAAAGATATCTTATCTTCAAAACTTTGGAACTCGTTTACTAGAGCCTTTATCCACTCTAGTTCTGTACAACAGTCAGACAAAGCAGAAAATTCGGCTTCTGCTGTGGATAAACAAACGTGTGACTGTTTATGAGATTTCCATGTCACTTGTATCCCATTAAAACTAATTAGATACCCGGAACATGACAAGTTTTGTTCGTTGTCACCAAAACTTGCGTCTGCAAATCCCTTCATACCGCTTTCTTTTGGACAAATTTTTAGCTTTTTGTCACATGTTCCTTTCAAATATCTTAACACTCGTTTTACAGCTTGCCAATCAGTTAACGTTGGTTCATTCACTCTCCTGCTTAGTACATTAGTGGCATAGGCGATGTCAGGCCTAGTCCAATTTGCCAAATACAAGAGACTCCCAACTACTGATCTATACAATGTTTGATTGACAAACATTTCACCTCTATCAAGCTTTAAAAAATCTGGTACCATTGGAGTTGCTACTGTTTTACACAGAGTCAATCTTGTTCTCTCAAGTAACTCAAAAATTTTGTCTTTTTGATCTAGACAAATATCTTTTTCAGTTCTAGTTACATTTATGCCTAAATATTTCCGGACTTCTCCAGATCTTTTACAGTCATACTTGAGTTTAGTCCCTTAAAAACTTGTTCCACATCCCTTTCGGATGGTGCTAGTACTAAGAGATCATCGACAAACACCAAAACAAATGTTTGCTTTTTAGACTCTTTTCCTTTCTTATATAGACATGTATCTACACTGCTTCTTTCGAAGCCAAGACCCTTTAACTTTTAAGTCTATACACTGGTTCCAGCATCTCACTGCTTGCTTTAGCCCGTATAATGCTTTCCGTGTAGTCGATACACACCAGTTGGAGTATCTTTTCAAATCCAGGTATTGCTCTCATATATACATTGTCAGTCAGCTCTGCGTTTAAATAAGCTGTGGCAATGTCAAAGTGCCTTATAACATACTTTCTTTGCACACCGATGCCTAAAGCAGTCCTAATTGTTTCAGGTCTAATCGTTGGAACATATACCTCATCATAATTTTGATTGTAAATTTGACCAAAACCTTGTGCAACCAATCTTGCTTTGTACAATAATGAACCATCAACTTGTGTTTTCCTTTTAAATACCCACTTGCAACCAATTACCTTTACATCTTTGGTTACATCTGCTTGTTCTAAAACATTTAAAGAATGAAGTGAATCAAATTCCTTCTTCATTGCTTTTACCCAACAATCTCGTTCATTTTTCGGTCTACGCAATGCTTCAGCGTAAGAATTAGGATCTTTCCACTCTATACTTCCTATTTGCGTGACTTGGTACTTGGCTGGTGGAATTCCTTTAGTGATATGTGTGGATCTCCTAGGAATCTCATCCTTAGTCTCCTCCACATCCTAATCTCCTCTTGACAATGTCCATCAACCTCTGTTACAGATTTGGACACTAAGTCAGAGTTTGTGGCGCAAAAATCATGAAAATTACTTTCTTCAGATTGTTCCTTGCTTTCTTCCACATTTGCCTCATCTAATACCTCCACAACTTCAGATTCAATCTTTACTCTAGAAACACTTGGGGTTATGAACACTTCAGTGTTCGCATGAATTCTATCCCAATGAGTATTATTTTACGAACTTTACAGATCTGGAGACTGTGATCTTCTTCCCTGGAGAAGAGCCATTCCAGAATCTATAGCCTTCCGTTCCACCTTCATATCCAATAAATTGCATCTTTACCCAATGCTGATCTCTTTTGTCTCTTTGCTGTATAGGAATTAAGACATTTGCATGCGCACCAAATACTTGAAAATGATCCACCTTTGGATGTCTTCCATAAAACAAATAGAATGGGATTTCATTTTACACTTGAGGTCCATAACCTATTCAGCACGTAATTGGCAGTGTTAGCTGCTTCTGCCCAAAAACCTTTGGACATTTGTGCATCCTCAAGCATTGATTTTACCATGGTTTGAATTACACCTAAGCGACGCTCCGCAATTCCATTTTCTTTTGATACACACGGATTTGTTTTCCTATGCCAAATTCCTTTATCCTTAAAAATTCTTAAGTCTTTCATTCACAAATTCACCTCCTCTATCAGATTGAACTTGTTTAACAGATAAATCAGGAAATTGGTTCTTCACACAATTGTACCATTCAATAAATTTTTCATACACCTGAAATTTACCTTTCAGAGGGTAAACGAAGCCAAATCGAGACCTATCATCTACTATTACTAGTAGAAATACATTCCCTCCAATACTCTTTGGAAAAGGTCCAGCTAGATCCATGTGCACTAACTGTAACTTAGTTGTTACTCTATCACTCCTTTTGGCAACAGGATAAGCCTTTAACTTTGTTTTGTTACGACAGCACACTCTAAATAATTTCTGCATTCTGGTATTTGAATGCCTACTAGCTGTGCAGTCTTTCTAATCATATTATAGTTCATGTGGCCAAACTTCCTGTGTAGCATGTGCAGACATCTGTCACCATGCAGAGGTTTCCCCTTCAAACTCTGAATACTATTTGTAGACATTTTATTACTAGCATTCATTCTATAGAAACCATTTTGAAATTTTACTTCCTTATACATACCTGTATTTTTATTACTCATTTTACATAACTCCCCTTCAAACACAATGGATAAACCATGGTCTGCAAGTTGTTTCACCCCTAGAACATTGTGTTCTAGCTCAGGAACTAAATAAACATTGTCTAACTTTAGACTAAGTTGACCAATTTCAACTTCTCCCTTTGTTAAAACCTTGCACCTTTGACCATTGGCTAGACTCACACAACTTTGCATAGAACCAGATAAAGGTTCCTTCTCTGCTAACAATTTACTATCCTTAACAAAACTCTTTTGCACTCCCAGAGTCAATAATCCAGGGTACCTGAGGAATAAAATCATTGTTACATTGTAAACTCATCAACAGACAGCCTGAATCAGAGTCTTTTCTTGAATTGTTGATCTGTTCTTTCTTGCTCTGTGCTGATTCACTCTTCTTAAACTTGTTCTGATGACATTGTCTAGCTTTGTGTCCTCTTTTATTACAAATGTAGCAGATGATGTCACACTGGATTGTCTCTTTCCTCTTCATATTGAAGCCTTTGTTAACCGTCTTCTCCATTGAAAGTTGCTGGGCATTTCTTCTGTAACAAGCCCAGTTCTCCAATCTAGTCGAAACTAAGTCGAAGTTGATGTCCTCTTCTTTCACAGATTGCATGGAGTCAATGAATGAGTTGTAGCTCTGCCCCAAACTGCTTAGTAGAATTAAGCCTCTCTGATCTTCTGTAAAATTGGTGCCCCTTGCTGCTAAATCATTAAATAGGCTCAGCATTTTACTCAAATGAGTCTCTCTGGCACAATCTTCCATTGACAGAAGCTTCAGTGAAAACAGCTCTGCTCAATAAAACTTTTGAGCCTCCAGTAGCCTGCTGATACAGCTTTTCAAGCCTTTTCCAGCAATCAGCGGCTGTTTCTTCCAGAGCTAAATATGTGAGGTTCCTATCGTCAACTGACAGGATGATGGTAGCCCTTGCCTTGCCATCTTTCAACCTTTCTGCATCAGAAATAGGTCTATGTGTAAGGCAGGATAGCAGCTCCTCCTTTGCCAAAACTGCTCGCACTTTGGTAGCCCATATTAAATAATTTGAGCTGCCTCTGAGTTTTTCTATATGATGCTGTGCTCCAAATAATGCCATCTTTCTTCACACTACAGATGTTCCTGGCAAAAATTCACTTCAGCTTTTTTCTCTAACACTGAGGTAAACAGCGACTTCTGCTGCAATTTGCAGTGTTATTCAAAAACTTTTTTATGAATTATGGGTTATGTAGTATCTCTGTGCCTCTGCAATTCTGGATTCTGTGTTCTGGGTTCTGGGATCTGGGCCCATAACCTCTTCGGCGTCGAGTATTTATGCCACAGCGGAATAGGCAACAGAAATATAGAAGTTTAATTCCCCATCGGCCCAATAAACTCCAGTCTCTGTTCGTGTGAATAATGACATTCTCACTCAATTCACAAGGTAAAAATATAACTTTGTATTGAATTGAATTTAACAATAACAAGCTAAGCATGGAAAAACAACAGCAATCACAGCTACCTTTCTAAACATCCTTTCCTCACAGATATTTAATCCCAACTGTCCTCTTCAACGGACAATTCCCAACTGTCAGATCCCAACTGTCACTTCTTAACTGACAAATCCCCAAGATTCCATTTATCAGTCCTGAGACAGCGCCATCTGGTGTCAAACATGTCACACTGCAGAAAATACATCTTGTGCTGACTCATGAATTGCCATTCAAAATGCAATAATCTGACAGGGACTTGAAGTACCACCATGGAAAATGGGATTTGTAGTACTTCAAAACCCATCATTCCCCACAGACCACTGTGGCCCAGAACAAGACCAATAAAGACCCAACTTGGCACACCATGCCCCCCATGACCCACACTCCATCCAACTGCAGTTTAGAGGAGGGCACACCGTGGATGATTGGACTTTCTCGCATCTCCTAAAAAGGGCACAGCAACGCGTGCCGGGTACAGCTAGTATATATATATATATATACACTAACATATATACATCTGCACACATATACACACAAATATGCAAAAAATATACTTAGGATTATATATACATATGCACATATATATATATATATATATATATATACACACACACACACAAACACAAACACATACACACAGGCATACATATTCATAGGCATATGCTTATACATATATATATTTATATATATATATATATACTAACATATACATCTGCACACATATACACACAAATACGCAGAAATATATACATATGATTATATATACACACATGCATATGCATATATATATATATACACAAACACACATACACACTCATATAGGAATATGCCTATACATATATATATATAACACATATACATCACACATATACACACAAATACGCAAAAATATATACATAGGATTATATACACACACACACACACATGCATATATATATACACATACACACAGACATACATACTCATATAGGCATATGCTTATACATATATATATATACTAACACATATACATCTGCACACATATATACACACACAAATACACAAACATATATACATAGGATTATATACACACATACATATGCATATATATATACACATACATACAAACACACAGACATACATACTCATATAGGCATATGCTTATATATATACTGTATATAAACACATATACATCTGCACACATATATACACACAAATATGAAAAATATATACATAGGATTATATATACACACATATGCATAAAAATGTATGTATATATATACATAAACATTTATTTATTTATTTACGATATTTATATGCCGCTCTTCTCACCCCGAAAAGGACTCAGAGTGGCTTACATGTCACATCTACATTAAAACATATGTGTGTGTATATATATATATATGCACACACACACACAAACGCACACATACGGTATATACAGTTTATACTCATGTAGGCATATGCTTATAAATATATATGCTTACACATATACATCTGCACATACATATACATAAATATACATATTTTATAATGTATATATACACACTCATATACATATATATACATGAACACACACATGCATATAAATATATTTGCTCATGTACACATATGCTTATATATAAATATACTTACACATATACAACTACAGATACACATATATATACATCTGCACATACATATACACATAAATATACATATTATATATGCACACACATTCGCATATATATACACATACAGTATATACATGAAGCCACACACTTATGCATATATACATACTCATGTATGAATATGCTTATACATAATATATTTACTTACACATATACGCATGCACATACATATACACACATATATACATATACAGATGTATGCACAGATATACATATTAAATATATACACATACATTGCACATATACACATATACATATATACACACATTCATATATACAGTTAAACACATCAATACATATGCAAATACATACATGTATACATATATATATATACTTATGCATATATCTAAATACACATACACATACACCTACTGTATACATATACATATACGTGCACACATACAGTATATACATATACATACAGTATATAGGTACACACATCATATATACATACACACATACATATTTACATACATATATACATGCACATATACACATATACAAATACATACTGTATATATATATATACATATGCAAATACATCTATGCATATAATTATATACACACATAAACATAAACATATATATACATATACATCTATGCATATACATACAAATATATACATATATGCATACACACAGACATATGTATGTACACATATATACACACATACACATATCATATTATGTCTATGTTTGATAATGATTATTTTGTATGTTTTTGTGTTGCAATGCTTTGCCTATGCTGGAAACCGCCCTGAGTCCCCTTAGGGAGGTAGGGTGGTATACAAATAAATTATGATGATGATGAATATTATTATTACATGCATACACACACACACAAGCTTTGTAGCATTACAAATGAGGTCGTGTCTTTCTTTCTTTCTGATAGGCCCACCCCTAGAGTTTGTCTTCCAACTGTTATATCTATCTATCTATCTATCTATCTATCTATCTATCTATCTATCTATCTATCTATCTCCATCGGAGCAGTTCGTTGGAGTTCTGTGTGCCAAGTTTGGTTCAGCTCCATCATGGGTGGAGTTCAGAATGCTCTTTGATTGCAGGTGAACAAACAGCAATGTTTCTGCAACCAGGTAAGATTCTGCAACCATGCTCCCTCCTGCCGAACACTTTTTCTTCTCCACTCGGGCTCCCTTCTTCCCAGCCTCGCTCTGCTTGCTTTGCCTCGCTTTGCTCTGGGGCAAGTCTGCGCAGTAGCGCCCGCACGGGTCACGTCTTCCTCCCTCCCCCTCCCCTCCTGAACAATCTCACGCTGCCCCCTCGGATCAAAATGGCGGCAGAAGTGGCAGTATAGAAGAAAAAGTAAGTGTTCGGCAGGAGGGGGAAGAAAGGGCGCGAAGGGGAAGGGGGAGGAAGAGGTCTCTGTTGAAAGCTGGCATGGGCAAACTTCCAGGTGTTTTGGACTCCAACTCCCACCATTCCTAGCAGCCTCAGGCCCTTTCCCTCCCCCCCCCTCAGCCACTTAAGCAGAGAAGGGCCTCAGGCTGTTAGGAATGGTGGGAGTTGAAGTCCAAAGCACCCAGAGGGCCGAAGTTTTCACATGCCTGTTTCAGAGGGACCTTAAAGTGATGAGCCTCCTTCGAACATTGTGATTCTGGATAGAAAACAAACAACAACATAATATAACATTGTTTGAGTCCACAGTGCTCTCTGGGTGTAGGTGAACTACAACTTCCAAACTCAAGGTCAATTCCCAAGCAAACCCTTTCAGTACTTTCTGTTGGTAATGAGAGTTCAATATGCCAAGTTTGGTTCAATTCCATTGTTGCAAGAGTTCAGGATGCTCTTTGATTGTGTGTTAACTATAAATCCCAGAAACTGTAACTCCCAAATGTCAAGGTCTATTTTCCCCAAACTCCATCTGTGTTCACATTTGGGAATATTGAGTATTCAAGCCAAGTTTGGTCCTGATCCAGCATTGTTTGAGTCCACAGTGCTCTCTGGATATAGGTGAACTACAACTCCAAAACCCAAGGTCAATGCCCACCAAACTCTTATAGTATTTTCTCTTGGTTATGGGAGTTCTGTGTGGGAAGTTTGTGTCTTTCTGCCATTCCTGCCAGGATATCTATGTTGTGTTCATCGAAACAGGCCCAGGTTTCACACTGAGTGTATAAATACATTTTAAAACATATTAACTATATGTATTACTGTGTTAGAGTGTCATTTTGTGTCATTTTGGTTGGTAATGTGTCCCAGGATTTTGTAAATGTAAAAAATGTGCCACGGCTCAAAAAAGGTTGAAAAACACTGTTCTAGGTATTTAGTTGTGTGTTCTAATGGAAATCGCCCAGAGCCATCTGGGATGGGCGATTAATAAATCTCAAAATAAATAAATAAATAAAAATTGATTGCCGATTTTACCAAGCTGGTGTGGTGTTTAAGGTCAGACGTTTTCTTGCTCTGGTGTATATCAATGACAGCTGGAGAGATCTTCAGCCTTCTCTGCCAAGTGGGTTCCTTAGACCATCAGAGATATGTTTTCTGATGGTTTTTGGCGACCACTCTGAAACCACCTTGCGACACCCCCTCCCAGGGGTCCCGACCCCCAGGTTGAGAAACACTGATCTAGAGGGAAAGGTTAATTTTGATTTTTCTTCTGATAGTTTTTGAGCCACAAGGCAAATTCCCGGCCCATTTCTGTTCTCAGAAAACGTCTCTGGAGCCTGGCAGAATATTAGCTTCAATTAGGATGCAATGATGTCTCATCACTGACTAATAAACCAAATTAAGCCTGCCTATCCAAGGTTACCATCAGCACCTAGGAAAAACCCGAACAAACAGGTAAATCTGGCAGAGTGTTAACACGGGTTGGATGTTTTCCTTAATTTATTTTTGTGTTACTTTCTGGGGTGTTGATTCAATTGGTTTCTATTTAGGAAGAAAGACAGGGCAGAAACCTAATAAGAAACAAGCAGACAAACAATCGGAAGCATCAGAGATACACATAACCTGGAGAGAAACAGATTTGTATCTCTAAGGGTATGGAGAATACCTATCATCTATCTATCTATCTATCTATCTATCTCTTCTATATCTATCTATCTATATCTATAACTATAATAAAAGAGAATGTTTGCGGCGGTACGGGGGAATATGTGGAAGCGTTTCGATTGGTTGCCACTGTGGGATTATTTGCATAAAGGACTCTGATTGGCCAACCTCATAACTCCAACATTCTAAGGCAACAGACAGAGGGGATTGGCTGCCACTGAAGGAGTATTTGCATAAAGGACTTTGATTGGCCATCTACATTCCAACATTCTAAGGTGACGCAGAGGGAAAAGGAAAGGCCTCAAACAGTCAGTCACTGCGGCCCACAGCAATGACGGATCAGGACCAAACTTGGCACACAGGGGCCCAATGGCCCACTTCACAACCTGGTATGGTTTAGGGCAGGATGGGCCACGCACGATGGGATTTGCAGTACCTTCACCTGATTCACTTCTCCAACAACACTGTAGCCCCTATAACTTACAGACCACGCCCAAAATTGACAACAAGGCTTCCTTAACTTGATTTTCCTGACTAGGCCCCAGCTCATGGGATATTGTTAGGCTTCCTCAACTTGATTTTCCTGACTAGGCCTCAGCCCATGGGATACTGTTTAGGGCCTGAATTGACAGTAAAGCTTCCTCTACTTGATTTTCCTGACTAGGCCCCCAACAATGACAGAACAAGACCACATTTGGCACACAGACCCCCCCCCCCCCAAATGTTCACTTCCCACAGAACATTGTAGCCCCTACAAATCACAGACCAGGCCCAAACTTGGCACACAGCGCCCCCTTGACCCTCTCCACACCCTGGTGCTGTTTCAAGGAGGATGGGCCACAGATGATGGGACTTCATCTGGGGGTCATGAGAGGGTTTCAGAGGGGTCACCAAAGACCATCAGAAAACATAATTCTGATGGTATTAGGAACCCCTTTGGCAGAAAAGGCTGAAGATCTCCTCACCTGTACTTCTCTTCCTTTTTGGTGTTGGTGAACTATATAAGTGCTATTTGATTGTAGGTGAACTATAAAACCCAGCAACTACAACTTCCAAATATCAAGGTCCATTTTCCCCAAACTCCACCAGTGTTCACATGTGGGCATATTGAGTATTTGTGCCAAGTTCGGTCAAGATCCATCATTGTTTGAGTCCACAGTGCTCGCTGGATGTAAGTAAACTATAATTCCAAAACTCAAGGTCCCACCAAACCCTTTCAGTATTTTCTGTTGGTCATGGGAGTTCTGTGTGTCAAGATTGGTTCAACTCCATCATTGGTGGAGTTCAGAATGCTCTTTGATTGTAGGACTCAAACAATGAACCAAACTTGGCATGGATACTCAATATGCCCAAATATGAACACTGGTGGAGTTTGGGGAAAATAGACCTTGACATTTGGGAGTTGTAGTTGTTGGGATTGATAGTTCACCTACAATCAAAGCGCATTCTGAACTCCAGCAATGATGGAATTGAACCAAACTTGGCATACAGAACCTCCATGCCTTGAAGGGACTCGCTGGCACGAGCTTGCCTCCAGCCTCAGACGCTCTCCCTTGCCCGCACATACGCACCATGCTGCCATGCACCAAGCACACCTGCTCTTCCTTCCCCCGGTGGAGTCTCAGAAACAGCCTTCCCCTTGGCTGAGGGGCCGGCCAATCACAGCGTAGGAGGGCTTTTGGTGGGAGGATTTGCCATCTTTTTCCAAAAAGGAGAAGGACAGGCGGAGAGATCTTCAGCCTTCTCTACCTAAGGGGTCCCTATGACCATCAGAAATATGTGTTTTCTGATGGTCTTTGGTGACCCCTCAGAAATCCCTCCCCCTGCTGGGGGTCCCGACCCCTGGTTGAGAAACGCTGGTCTAGCCAAATTTTCATTAGTGCCGCGTGCCGTTGCTAGAGTTAGGGGAACAGCCCTGAAATGGTTGTTGTCCTTTCTCCACAATCGGGGACAGTGAGTGGAAAGGGGTGGTTTGGTTTCCGAGAGGGCTCCTCTTACCTGTGGGGTCCCTCAAGGTGCCATTCTTTCCCCTTTATTATTTAACATCTATATGAGACCACTTGCTGGTCTGGTTCGAAGCTTTGGGCTGGACTGTTATCAGTACGCTGACGACACCCAGCTCGTCCTGAAAATGGAAGGCCGGCCGGACTCCGTACCCTCTTGTTTCCAACAGTGCCTTGAAGCCGTTACTGGTTTGCTGCGTGCCAGTAGATTGAGGGTTAAAGAATGCCGCTGCACGACTTCTCACTGGGGTTCGAGTGAGATGTCACATAACACGTATCCTCCAGCAGCTTCATTGGCTTCCGGTCGAGCACGGATCACCTTCAAGGTGATGGTGTTAACTTTCAAGGCCTTGCATGGTCTGGGGCCGCTGTATCTGAGGGAGCATCTCCTTCCCTACCAACCCGAGGTCACTTTGTTCTGAACACATGAACCTCCTTGAAGTACCGACCTTCAAAGCAATCCGTCTTATATCGACCTGGCGCAGAGCCTTTTCTGTAGTGGCGCCGTCAATATGGAACACTCTTCCTA